>JASTWL010001290.1:0-45109 GCA_035220575.1 Temnothorax rugatulus
AATATGTATATTACACTTTTAAATTCGGATTATCCGATAGAATTCGTTTCTCGTATTTAAAATTTGACGAACAGTGATATATAAGAACGGTAGGGGAGACCGGGGCTATTCGTGACACTGCTGAAATTTTGTCGCGGGCCTAATTTTAAAATGCTTGCTGCTAGAAATCTGTAATATCAATCACAGATGTCTCTTAGTGTCCTCTAGGTACCAACGGAATGGCATTTGCGTGTCAACCATTTTTCTTTCTCAGTGACAGAAAGTTTGATTTCAAGTGCTCAAAGTAAAATTTTTCAAATCCCGAAAATTTGTTTTCTCGCCGAATAAAATAATAAGAGATCCAAAACGGTAAGTTGTATTCAGTCACTCGACTTCACTAAGCATAATGCATGAGTAGATTTTATGGTATTCTTTCTTATCTGTAAGTCACGGATCATGAATGAGGAAAAACCACGCCGGGGCATTTCGTGACACGAGCAATCAAGGCAACTAAAAAAACCACGAATAAAGCGTTCAAAGCAAAAACCAGTTGGCAGGAGCTGTGGACGCCTTCGAGAAGTGGTTGCCCGTAATCGAATGTGAGCGATGAGGGCGATTAATGGAATAGGCGTTACTTTTTTCCTCATAACTTTTATACATATAATATGTAAATTCTGACAAATAAAGGCTTTTTTAAAGTATAAAGTAGATAAAAATTGCAAAAACGAAAGAAATCCATATAGTTTGTTCAATCAGAGAAAGTGTTATGCATTACCCCGTGGCCTGTCACGAATTACCCCGGCCCCGGGGCAATTCGTGACACATGACACAGCGATACATTTCTTGATATATTTCGAGACTCGTGAGAGAAAAACCTACATATTTTTTTTTCTTTTAAACTAGAGAGATGGACGATTACATCGCATTAATAAAAATTTTTTAAACATTTATACGAAACGCGAGAATAAAATTCGAACACGAATAGCCCCGGTCTCCCCTATCAAGAGACACGGCAGTGTCTCACGCCAAGCAGCGCCAAGTTATAATATATGGGATAAATCATTTCACTTTTGATTTTATAGCTTTTGAAAAAATATACACTTAATTTATCAATGCTTTATTATCGAAGTTAAACAGTTCTTTTTCAATACATATTGACTATGTATGATCATATATGATTATATATATTTACATATATAATCTCATTATATATGTTTATATAGAGACAAAATTCATATATAATTGCATCATATATAATCATATATATTTATATATAATTATATATAATTTTTTTTCCGGGCAGTTAACTACAAAAATAATATCAAGCATCAAATTTTTCTAATTTCTGTGAAGTTGATGTTTTGGACTGTGATTCTCTAATTGTTTTTTTTTTTTTCACTATTCGGGTGCTTCTTCAAATCCCCTTGCTTTTCACTATAAATGTTTGTAATATTAGCGCAAATGCTCGATCAAGTTTCCATTGACAATAACAAATTTCATCAAACGTAATCGAAAGCCTTCTTGGATTTTTTACTTCTTGACATATATGTGGAACACTAATACTTCAAAATTTCAAAAATTGTGTAATTCATGGAAAAATTAAGAAAACCTAATACATATGGTTAGATTTTTCTCGACGAGATCTACAACTTTTATAGAACAAAGAAGATCGGTTTCCATTTAAGAAAAGTAATAATTAGTGAATTTCTCAACAGTAGCAGTATCTGCAAACAAATTGATATCGCTGTCTTGTGTCACCCTTAAGGTCAAACAACTTTTGTACAAAACATTTTTTGGTAAAAGACATAGAAAAAAGACATTTAAGTGAGGGCATTAAAAAATGGCCCACTCTGTATAAATAGTAACAGGAACTGTATATTCCATTTTATTACAAACTATCATGAAAATAATTTTTTTTTTATTTCAGACATTAGAGTTGTTATAGCTAGATCTTATAAGAAAAGTCATTAACATAAAACTAGGGCTGTTACTTTTGACAATTTCAAAGCTTCAAAGTTTCGAAGACATCTTGAATTTCGAAGGTTCGAAGTTAACTTCGGAGCTTCGAATTCTTTCGAGACTTCGAAGTTCGAATATCGGAACCTTCGAAGCAAATCACCTAGCCCTACATGAAACTTTAATATCATAACAGCCTTACGAGGTTTCCCAGAAAAGTAATGCGATTATAATGGTTCTCTCCAAAATATGACCCACTAGCAGCTAACTGAAAATACCTGTCATTGAAAAATCTGAGCACGGTAATAAAACATAATCATCAAATGCTTTTTTAATTTGTTATAACAATCCGTGGCGATTTCTTTCAATTTAACACAAAACTTTATCGTATATCTTTATTCAATCTTTTATTCCTCCATAATGAAAACGGTGACAACGTCTACTAATACACACTTACGTGTAAAAACGTTATAATGACCGTAACTGAACGAGTAGAAACTTGTACTGCTTTTATAGGAACTTTTACAGGACTACACTTTACTTTTTATGTGGTTACGATTTGTCAGTGTTGCCACGTGTGTGTTGTACGCTACAGATTTAATCAACAGTAATTTAATCTCATTACTTTTCTGGCAGACTTCGTATATACAATATTAAAATAATTTAACTTTAATCATGAACACAAACTAAAATGGCTTTCTTCAAACTTATCGAAAAAATTGTTATTGCAATTTCTCGATTTGAAAAAAATTTTATCCTGAGCTACGTCGCATTGGTGCAGCAAACTGATCTTTGGTTTACATTTCTCGCTATAAATCAGCTAATGCGAAATGCAAAAAATTCAAACATAACATATCTATGATAAATCAAACGTATAACAGATCATATTTTCTTATTGTAAGAGTCCTAAATTTAATATAAATGTACATACAGTGAAAATATTCAAAAGTATTTTCATATATGGACAATTTGTTTTTTAATTCATTCAAAATGAATCGTCCATGGCTAAGTTAGCTGATGAATTCCTGCTATTGGGAGATTGCATTGCAATGTAGCGTCTTCGCAAAATTTCCTGCAAATCATTGCATGGACTATTCTCACGTTTTACCCGTATAGGATGTCCACCTGGAGACCTATAAAACATCAATATACAATATTGTTTTATTTTATTTTCCAAGAGTTGTAAGAGTTTCCTAGTATTTCTAACATAATCACTATTAGACGTTGGATTATGGTTTCACAAACGAGAAATCATGCCTTTTTGGCGCTGAGAGTAAGATAATTTTTTCATATGTAATCACATTCAATAGAAATAGACTGAACAATATATCGCTAGTGCATGTCAAAATACTTTTTTAAAGCGTCTTTTGTTACTAAACAACGTATGATTCATCTATATTAGATTACTTATCTTGGATTTTTAGTGTAAATAGTCTTTAAAGTCGATTAATCAAAATTTATAGTTATTTATTAATTCGTGAATGAAAAAAGATATTTCATCCATAAAGTTTATTCTAATGCAAGTTATAATATATGCAAGTTATAAAACAATCTACTTCAACTTTTGTTCAATACAAATTTATCTGTATAATTAATATATGATAAAAGACCAGAAATTTTGAGTTGTGCCTGAAAACATTAATCTCAATTACCTCACAACTGGTCTCAATTTTACACTATCGATATCCTTCAGCATATCACCCGTAAATTTCTGTACACTCGATGGAATCTTCTTCCGATCTTCAATTTTGTGATCTTGCAAACTAGCCCTTCTCGCGATATGCGGTGTTGTGGGTGGCAAAAGTGGAAGTGGAAGCGGAAATGGCGGTGGCGGTGGAGGTGGAGATGGCACGGACTTCATGTCATCTGCTCCATTGGGCAGAGACGCGACAGACGCATCTACAAAACAAACATAAATCTTTAAGTCTTCTCGGATATCTTTGAGCATAACGAAATGTATGTTTTACATACATTTAGACAGTTTATTACTTTTTACAATTGTCGAAATTTGTTCCCTAAGCTCTTGTAATTCTTGCTCTAACGCGAGCAATCGTACTTCAGATCCAAAACTAATTGGCTCCAACAGATCTGGCCTGCTGTTAGAAAAGCTGTCATCAAACTCCATTTTTCAAAACATTATTGCAGAATAAATATGTATATGTCTATAATTGTAACTGGACAGAATAAGGTACTGACCTCATTGGATATCCATTCGTATCAATATAATTGCTACTAGTTTCCTCGTTAATCATTGAATTTGTCATCAAATGTAACGGTGTCACACTGACATATATTTTTGGTGGAGGCTTTAATGGTAAAAAAGATCCAATCCTCCTTACAATACTTCTCCTTTTTCCATAATATTTAATGTCGCCCATCTATAAAATAAGAAAATTAATTTTCATAATTTTAATACAATAAAGTGTTATTCTAAGATGTATAAAATAAAAACAGAAGCAAATATCCAAAATCTAAGATGTTATTGCTAAATTTTGTCGTAAGCCTATAATATACAAACATATAATATACAACATATAATAGTTTCTATACATAGAGATATAACAAATATTTATTTTCTAAATTACAATTATATTATTGATAACATCAAAATATTATAAGATAATGTGTACTGGTAAGATAACACAGGCACACAAAAAAAACTGTTTTGGCCGAGATACTACACTAGTGTATTCCCATGTATTTTTTCCCGCTGAATCCGAATCCGAAGTCAGAATTATCAAATTGGCTGAAATTTATGAGATAACCTCAAAAAACTGCTCAAAAACACGAATTAAAGGAAAAAAGAAGTGTTTTGGCCGAGACACTACACTACTGTATTCCCATGTATTTTTTCCCGCTGAATACGAATCCGAAGGCAGAATTGACCTTAGGAAACATTTGTTGGAAATTTACTTTGCTTGTACCTGTAACCAGGGCACCTCCACGTGGTGACGGTGGGCAATATATCCATATGGCAGTAGTGTAGTGTCTCGGCCAAAACACTTTTTTTTTTTTTGCCTTTAATTCGTGTTTTTGAGCAGTTTTTTGTGGTTATCTCATAAATTTCAGCCAATCTGACAATTCTGCCTTCGGATTCGGATTCAGCGGGAAAAAATACATGGGAATACACTAGTGTAGTGTCTCGGCCAAAACACTTTTTTCTTTTTGTGTGCCTGTGTAATCAACTACGTATATTTACATTTAAAATGCATTATTATATCTTTTACATATCTGCAAATTTAATATGTGTAATCATAATATATAAAAAATAACCTGGATAGTCAAATCTGTTGAAAGTAGATTTTAAAAATGTCTTCTACGAATTTTGTCTCTCTCGATAGAGTATTAACAAAAATATAACAAAATCTGCTAACAGAATATAATGGCAGAATCTCATTTTCTAAACTATCATTTAAATGTTTACGAAATAATAGATTTGCTGGATGTATTGCGATATCTGAGCAAATCTACTGCCAATATGTTGTTATATTACGGGCAGTTTGCTTACTAGGAAGGTTCAAAAGTATAGGTTATAATATAATATTTGTAGTTGTACAATAAGAAACGAATATTCGTCAAAATTAAATAAAAATGTTTTAAAAAATACAAGAACGAAACGAGTATTCTTATGTTATGTAATAAAATATGACTATTTATTGTAATATAATAAAGTAACAAAAATGATATTTGAAGTAGTATTTTATGTACATTTTTGTTCAATTAAAATGGCAAATGCATGTATTTGCTAGTAGAAATATTTTCGTGTCTTTTAAATTTTTTACTGATAAAGTTAGTATATGTATAAACTTATACTAGTAAATGTACACAAAATTATTGACTTCACACTTTTACTTTATATTGATTTTACTGATACATATAAATGCATTTTGATTGCTTATTTAGAAAGTTCCATGTTATATGGTTATATGTTTATGGTTAATAAAGCATGATAGAAGCACACTTTTCGCTTTATTATACTCTCAGTCAACACATTGAGATGTAATCAGTAAGCAAACTGCCCACAGTATGATACAGATTACTAGCAGATTTGCTCAGATATCGCAACAGATTCAGTTTCATCTATGCATTAAACTCGTGTTTTGCCGTCAGAGTCTGTCAACATAATTCAACAGCAGATTATTGGAAGAAACCGAACAGAATTCGTTATTTCATGGAATGCTTATTTAAATGGTTACGAAACGACATGTTTTGCTCAATTTCTGCAGTCAATCTGCCATTATGTTCTGTCATATTTTTGCTTGCATCTATCGACAAAATTTTTAACAAATACTTTCAAAATCTGTTCTGACGAATTTGACTCTATCCAGATAAAGTTTCTTACCTTTGTAATCAATTACTGCGATCTACATCAAAACTCTCGGTGGAAATTCGGGGCAGAAATAACAGCGTGAGATCGTAATGCGACGCAAATAACCGATAACGTGTATCAAGTCCAAAATTCGCAGTTAAAATAGCTTCATTACATCGATCAGACGCCAGCACGAACGACAAGTTGCCGTAATAAAAATCCGTATGCTTGGAGCTCTGACAGAATATTCAATATTTGATAGTTACTTCATGTGTCTCTTACCGTATAATTTATTTTATGATTTTTATCCGTGTTCCCCCATTCGTATATAATAATGCATATGCGCTTCTTACGTATATACTCCAGCCCACGAAAAAGAGGTTATGAAAAAGTGCAAGTGATGCCAATTAACCTGAGGTTTGTTTCTTGTAACTGCACTGGAACTGGATGGGGCTGCACTAGAACTAGTGAGAGGTTTGTTCTTTGTAGCTGCACTGGAATTGGATGGGGCTGCACGAGAACTAGCGAGGATAGTACAAAATTTCACTAGTACAAGAATACAGATAGAAACACAGGCTCCCGACAAAAAAAAGATTATATACAGGGTATCCCATTTTAATCGATCACCTCCAAAAACTTTTTTATTTGTGATTCTAGAAAGAAATGCTTCAGACGAAAGTTGTTTGGTTTGAAAGGGAACATATGATTCCAATGTGAGTCGTGCCATAATATATGTCGTCATTTTCAAGAAATTTTAAAGGAGACTAATTTCTTAAATAAAATTTGATTTTTTTTTTAGATAAAAGTTGTAGATCTTGTCGTTTTTAAAACACTAAAATAAAGCTCTCTTCTATTAAGAATTTCCTGAGATATTTAAAATTTTGTTATAATATTTTTAATATAAATATGAAATATATCTCGTGAAGTATAATTTACTTTTCTATAACTTTACCTTCATACTTTTAAGGTGCCTTTTCATGCTGACGTTCGACGCTCATTTTTAGCGTCAAAATAGGTCACGTGATCAAAATTGACGTGACCACACTATAGACGCCAGCGTCAACAACAAGAAGTTCAATTTTTCCAACTTCAAGCGTCAAGCCGTGTATGTATCAAAGTAGGATATCACCAGTTAGGTTAGATAACTCGACAATCTTACAAATAACTAAAAATTGATGCATTTGTAATTATTGTATTGGAAAATGAACGTTTACGCATATAAGTTCCATCATGATTGTTTATGGCATCATGATTGTTTAAAAATAATTAACAAACGAAAAAGAGAAAAGAGAAAAAGAATTGTTGCTGCACTTTTAATAATTTTATTGGAAAATGAGCAATATAAACAAGTATATTCGAAGAAACGATTCTGGGTGAATCCATTACTTGAAGAACGAAAGAGGCATGGTTTTTACCATTCGTTATTTCCAATAGTTTCATTAGATGGTTCTATATTCCTTAACTATTTTCGTATGACACGTGTACAATTTGAGGAATTACTAATTATGATGGGACCTATAATTTCTAAACAAAATTTATGCAGAGAACCAATTTCAGCAGCAGAACGATTATCATTAACTTTGAGGTAAAACATTTTTATACAATAAATATCTTTGTTATTACAATAATTTATTCATTTGAATAATTTTAATATTTTTTAATAATTAATTAATAATGTACTTGTAACTTAAATTAATCTATATATTCCAGATATTTAGCTTCTGGTGATTCGATGACATCTTTACATTATAAATATTTAATCGGATTGACTACTGTGAGCAATATTATATCAGAAATATGTCAAGCAATATGGAATTGTCTTCAACCAGAAGTTTTACCATCAAATATTGACAAAAATGGATGGTTACGTATTGCAAAAGAATTCGAGGATCTGTGGAATTTTAATCATTGCATAGGAGCAATTGACAAGAAACATACAGTAATTCGGGTATATGAAGAATTTTATTATATATATATTTTTTAATTTGTTGTGTAATAATGAAAAAACATTTTCAATTATTTATTTTAGTGTCCTGCTAATGCTGGTTCCTCTTATTATAATTACAAAAATTGTCACAGTATTGTGCTTTTAGCTATTTGTGATGCTAAATATAGATTTACTTTTGTTGATATTGGTGCATATGGACGACGAAGTGATGGTGGGATCTTCAGAGATTCCTTAATAGGACAAAAATTCATAAATAAAGAGATGAACTTGCCAGAATGGGATCCTTTGTCATTTGAAGGAGTTGATATGCCTTACGTATTAATAGGAGATGAAGCCTTTCCTTTATCAGAATATTTAATGCGACCTTATCCAGGGAAAAGTCTTAATGAAGACAGAATTATCTATAATTATCGTTTAAGTAGAGCAAGGTGAATAATTGAAAATACATTTGGTATACTCAGTAGCCAATGGAGGATTTTGAGAAGAACATATTGATTGCAAAATGGATAAAACTACGAAACTCATTCAAGCTCTTGTGTGTTTACACAATTGGCTTCGATAAACTATGAAGACCAATCGAAGAAAGATGGAGCGTGGAGCCGTAACAAGGTGTTGGTGTTCATATATATTCTATACTTTTTTTAAGTAAAGAAGAACGAATTGTAACGTACATACTGTACATATACATACAGGGTGTGAGAAAAGTCTGGAAACGGTCAAATATCTCGAAAACGAAACGTTTTTGAGAAAAATGTTTCGAACCAAAGTTGTTTGGCTCGAAGGGGGACATAAAATGGTGCCATTGGTTTGACCTTGGATGGTCGTTTAAAGCTCACGTGAACGACACCTTTAATTTCTTAAATGGAAACCCCTATTTTTCAATGCATATTCTTGTAGCTTTTCAAAACACTATAATAAAGTATTTTTTCGTTGAGAACTTTTGGAATTATGAGGCTTGAAAGTTCTAGTATTTTGACATAAAATACAAAATATCTTGTAAAACATTAAGTTTTCGGTAATGTTACCTTAATACTTTTATGCACAGAATAATGAGACGAATCAATTGGTATGAAAAAAAGACATAGTTGCTTTTAAGAAAACGTATGCAGATGCGTGTTGCAAATTACATATTTTTTCTTAAAGGAACCATGCCTTTTTTTCATACCAATTGATTCGTCTCATTATTCTGTGCATAAAAGTATTAAGGTAACATTACCGAAAACTTAATGTTTTACAAGATATTTTGTATTTTATGTCAAAATACTAGAACTTTCAAGCCTCATAATTCCAAAAGTTCTCAACGAAAAAATACTTTATTATAGTGTTTTGAAAAGCTACAAGAATATGCATTGAAAAATAGGGGTTTCCATTTAAGAAATTAAAGGTGTCGTTCACGTGAGCTTTAAACGACCATCCAAGGTCAAACCAATGGCACCATCTTATGTCCCCCTTCGAGCCAAACAACTTTGGTTCGAAACATTTTTCTCAGAAACGTTTCGTTTTCGAGATATTTGACCGTTTCCAGACTTATCTCACACCCTGTATATTCCAACTTAATAGACTGCGCGCCGATTATTTGTCGGACATGAAACACAGCTATCTTGGAAAATCAATACCCTTCCCTCCCCGGAATTAAATCGACACGATTTAATCATTGAAAAAACTGTAAAGAATTTATTGCAAAAAATATTACCTCAGCCTGAATTCGAACCTGGAACCTCCCTCATTCCGTGAAGGGCGTCGTACCAATTCGACTACCGAGGCATGTGGTAATATTCCTCGCAATAATCAGTTAATAATAAACTTGAAGAAACGCATGTCTATGCCCGCGTATATAAATATAATAGTAAAGGCTCATAAGATAAGAAATCAAACTATGAAGATTCTGAATATGTACTTGAAACAATGGTAGAACGTGATGGACCTGAAGGATTTATTCCTGGTAGTTGGAGGCAAGATTTGTCTAACTATAGTGCATTAGTAGATATCACTAGATGCAGTACAAATAATAGTTCACGTACAGCTATCAAGATACGCAGTATTGCGCTTAGATAACTTAAAATATGTCTGTGAAGTTAGCATATCATTTTCCAGCAGATCAAAAATAAAAGGGAGTTCTTGTCGCATGCAGTCGAGTTCTATAGTTCCTGATACTTTTTAATAATAGTTCTGGTGATTTTACCCAAAAACCCAAAAAACAGTCGATCGAAAAAATGATCTGCTAACTTCCCGTAGCAGATCATTTTCCAGCAGATCAAAAATAAAAGAGAGTTCTTGTCGCATGCAGTCGAGTTCTATAGTTCCTGATACTTTTTAACGATAGTTCTGGTAATTTTGCCATAAAAAGTTCATTGAAAAAATTTCCGTAGCATAGAGCGAGACGCCGACGAAAGGTCGCAGTTCCGGTTTATTTAAAATATTTTTCGAATAGTTCTTAGCATGCCGAAGCATTTTCTAAAGAGTTCCCGACACTAGCAATGTTGTATAATTGTTTAAAAAATTAATACCTCCCGAAAACCGAGTAATTACAGAGAAAAGAGTGATATGCTGTACGAAAGGTCGCAGTTCCGGTTTATCTAAGATATTTTTCGAATAGTTCTTAGCATGCCGAAGCATTTTCTAAAGAGTTCCCGACACTAGCAATGTTGTATGATTGTTTAAAAAATTAATACCTCCCGAAAACCGAGTAATTACAGAGAAAAGAGTGATATGCTGTACGAAAGGTCGCAGTTCCGGTTTATCTAAAATATTTTTCGAATAGTTCTTAGCATGCCGAAGCATTTTCTAAAGAGTTCCCGACACTAGCAATGTTGTATGATTGTTTAAAAAATTAATACCTCCCGAAAACCGAGTAATTAGAAAGAAAAGAGTGATATGCTGTATGAAAGGTCGCAGTTCCGGTTTATCTAAAATATTTTTCGAATTTTTCTGAGCATACTGAAGCATTTTCTAAAGAGTTCCCGACACTAGCAATGCTGTATGATTGTTTAAAAAATTAATATCGCTCGAAAACCGAGTATTTAAAGAGAAAGGGTGATATGCTGTACGAAATGTCGCAGTTCCGGTTCATCTAAAATATTTTTCGAATAGTTCTGAACATACTGAAACATTTTCTAAAGAGTTCCCGACATTAGCAATGTTGCATGATTGTTTAAAAAATTAATACCTCCCGAAAACCGAGTAAATAGAGAGAAAAGAGTGATATGCTGTACGAAAGGTCGCAGTTCCGGTTTATCTAAAATATTTTTCGAATAGTTCTGAGCATACTGAAGCATTTTCTAAAGAGTTCCCGACACTAGCAATGTTGCATGATTGTTTAAAAAATTAATACCTCCCGAAAACCGAGTAATTACAGAGAAAAGAGTGATATGCTGTACGAAAGGTCGCAGTTCCGGTTTATCTAAAATATTTTTCGAATAGTTCTTAGCATGCCGAAGCATTTTCTAAAGAGTTCCCGACACTAGCAATGTTGTATGATTGTTTAAAAAATTAATACCTCCCGAAAACCGAGTAATTAGAAAGAAAAGAGTGATATGCTGTACTGAAAGGTCGCAGTTCCGGTTTATCTAAAATATTTTTCGAATAGTTTCTGAGCATACTGAAGCATTTTCTAAAGAGTTCCCGACACTAGCAATGCTGTATGATTGTTTAAAAAATTAATATCGCTCGAAAACCGAGTATTTAAGAGAAAAGGGTGATATGCTGTACGAAATGTCGCAGTTCCGGTTCATCTAAAATATTTTTCGAATAGTTCTGAACATACTGAAACATTTTCTAAAGAGTTCCCGACATTAGCAATGTTGCATGATTGTTTAAAAAATTAATACCTCCCGAAAACCGAGTAATAGAGAGAAAAGAGTGATATGCTGTACGAAAGGTCGCAGTTCCGGTTTATCTAAAATATTTTTCGAATAGTTCTGAGCATGCTGAAGCATTTTCTAAAGAGTTCCCGAACTAGCAATGTTGTATGATTGTTTAAAAAATTAATACCTCCCGAAAACCGAGTAATTAGAGAGAAAAGAGTGATATGCTGTACGAAAGGTCGCAGTTCCGGTTTATCTAAAATATTTTTCGAATAGTTCTTAGCATGCCGAAGCATTTTCTAAAGAGTTCCCGACACTAGCAATGTTGTATGATTGTTTAAAAAATTAATACCTCCCGAAAACCGAGTAATTAGAGAGAAAAGAGTGATATGCTGTACGAAATGTCGCAGTTCCGGTTTATCTAAAATATTTTTCGAATAGTTGTGAACATACTGAAGCATTTTCTAAAGAGTTCCCGACACTAGCAATGTTGTATGATTGTTTAAAAAATTAATACCGCCGAAAACCGAGTAATTTAGAGAGAAAAGAGTGATATGCTGTACGAAAGGTCGCAGTTCCGGTTTATCTAAAATATTTTTCGAATAGTTCTTAGCATGCCGAAGCATTTTCTAAAGAGTTCCCGACACTAGCAATGTTGTATGATTGTTTAAAATATTAATACCGCTCGAAAACCGAATATTTAGAGAGAATAGGGTGATATGCTGTACGAAATGTCGCAGTTCCGGTTTATCTAAAATATTTTTCGAATAGTTCTGAACATACTGAAACATTTTCTAAAGAATTCCCGACACTAGCAATGTTGTATGATTTTTAATAAATTAATACCGCCCGAGAGACGAGTATTTAGAGAGAATAGGGTGATATGCTGTACGAAATGTCGCAGTTCCCGTTTATCTAAAATATTTTTCGAATAGTTCTGAACATACTGAAGCATTTTCTAAAGAGTTACCGACACTAGCAATGTTGTATGATTGTTTAAAAAATTAATACCTCCCGAAAACCGAGTAATTAGAGAGAAAAGAGTGATACGTTGTACGAAAGGTCGCAGTTTCGGTTTATCTAAAATATTTTTCGAACAGTTCTGAACATACTGAAGCATTTTCTAGAGAGTTCCCGACACTAGCAATGTTGTATGATTTTTTAATAAATTAATACTGCCCGAAAAGCGAGTATTTAGAGAGAATAGGGTGATATGCTGTAGAAAATGCTTCAGTATGTTCAGAACTATTCGAAAAAAAATTTAGATAAACCGGAACTGCGACATTTCGTACAGCATATCACTCTTTTCTCTCTAATTACTCGGTTTTCGGGAGGTATTAATTTTTTAAACAATCATACAACATTGCTAGTGTCGGGAACTCTATAGGAAATGCTTCAGTATGTTCAGAACTATTCGAAAAAAATTTTAGATAAACCGGAATTGCGACATTTCGTACAGCATATCAGTCTTTTCTCTCTATTTACTCGGTTTCGGGAGGTATTAATTTTTTAAACAATCATACAACATTGCTAGTGTCGGGAACTCTTTGGAAAATGCTTCGGCATGCTAAGAACTATTCGAAAAATATTTTAGATAAACCGGAACTGCGACCTTTCGTACAGCATATCACTCTTTTCTCTCTATTTACTCGGTTTTCGGGAGGTATTAATTTTTTAAACAATCATACAACATTGCTAGTGTCGAGAACTCTTTGGAAAATGCTTTGACATGCTAAGAACTATTCGAAAAATATTTTAGATAAACCGGAACTGCGACCTTTCGTACAGCATATCACTCTTTTCTCTCTATTTACTCGGTTTTCGGGAGGTATTAATTTTTTAAACAATCATACAACATTGCTAGTGTCGGGAACTCTTTAGAAAATGCTTCGGCATGCTAAGAACTATTCGAAAAATATTTTAGATAAACCGGAACTGCGACATTTCGTACAGCATATCACTCTTTTCTCTCTATTTACTCGGTTTTCGGGAGGTATTAATTTTTTAAACAATCATACAACATTGCTAGTGTCGGGAACTCTTTAGAAAATGCTTCGGCATGCTAAGAACTATTCAAAAAATATTTTAGATAAACCGGAACTGCGACATTTCGTACAGCATATCACCCTATTCTCTCTAAATATTCGATTTTCGAGCGGTATTAATATTTAAACAATCATACAACATTGCTAGTGTCGGGAACTCTTTAGGAAATGCTTCAGTATGTTCAGAACTATTCGAAAAAAATTTTAGATAAACCGGAATTGCGACATTTCGTACAGCATATCACTCTTTTCTCTCTATTTACTCGGTTTTCGGGAGGTACTAATTTTTTAAACAATCATACAACATTGCTAGTGTTGGGAACTCATTAGAAAATGCTTCGGCATGCTAAGAACTATTCGAAAAGTGTTTTAGATAAACCGGAACTGCGACCTTTCGTCGGCATCTCGCTCTATGCTACGGAAATTTTTTCAATGGACTTTTTATGGCAAAATCACCAGAACTATCGTTAAAAAGTATCAGGAACTATAGAACTCGACTGCATGCGACAAGAACTCTCTTTTATTTTTGATCTGCTGGAAAATGATCTGCTACGGGAAGTTAGCAGATCATTTTTTCGATCGACTGTTTTTTAGGTAAAATCACCAGAACTATTATTAAAAAGTATCAGGAACTATAGAACTCGACTGCATGCGACAAGAACTCCCTTTTATTTTTGATCTGCTGGAAAATGATATGCTAATTTCACAGACATAACTAAACGTACCTTAATATGAGTCAACATATCCCATTTTTACATACGTTTGATTTAAGTTATTTTATTAAAATAAATTACTGTTGTTACTCTCAAAAAAGTAACACAGTCGAATATAGTAACAGAAACTTTTCTTCTAACTAACAATAATACGTCACTTTGATTTACTTCTCAAACTGAAGAACATTAATACGATATTTCGAAACGCTCGAAAATTTACTTGCCACCTCTTGAATCAGAGTTTTCTCTTTTTTTATTGTAATACTTGTTTGATTTAAATAAACTTTGAGAAAAGTACCTATGTCATAAAGAGATATTTTGGGTCTGTTTTCTATTGCTGAACTGGCTGAACTAGTTCAGAGTTTATCTTTTTCCTTCCAATGTCACAATGTGGAGTAAACAAAGATAAACTCTGAACTAGCGCAGCCAGTTCAGCAATTGTGATAACTTTTCCATTGTTTCTTTCCATAAATACATAACGGAACGGCATTGCTAATTTGCCTCTTGTGCCAACAAGCGCCGATCCTCCCTAAGTAGAGTGAGACAAGTATATTTTGTTTCACTTTAACTTATTGCACGAATGTGTACCAGTTCAGGAAATTTCTTCGAAAAAAATAGACACCATAGATGGTATAATAGATGCATAAAGCTCCTAGAACATTCTCACGCATGTCTTAAAGACGTCATAAACACGTTCAAAAGACGTAAAAAGTACGAATTTTAAAACTTCTTTATTATTAAAAAAACGTTTCTATAATAGTTTCTTAAACGTTATTTAGCGGAAAAGAAACTTTTCATCGAACGTTTTTGAATGGACATTTTTACTCATGAGAAATGTTTCTAGAAATCGGTTATAAAACGTTTCGGAAAAACGCTTGTAAAACATTTTTGAAACATGTATGTGCTACCTGGGAAAGGTATTTTATTCTAGAACTTAGTAAATTTATGATTTGCATACTTAAAATTATGGGGAACCAATGTGCAAGTCTCTACTTGCCCACTTAAAAACTATGAGGAAGCAATGTGCAGGTTTCTACTTGCACACTTAAGGTGTCAATTCATGAGACGCTTAAAATGAACGTCATCAACAAGGTGAATGTAGTGGTTTCGCTTTGACGCTAGCATCAAAGAAATGAAATTGAATTTGTTTAATGTTCAGCGTCGTCGCTGAATCATCGTTAATCGTCCCAGTACAATCAAACATACACTTCGAAATATGTAAATAATTATTATTTTCAAGTAATATCTTCAAGTAATAATATTTATTATGGATACATATATAAATAAAAGATATTATTTCTGAAGATTTTTTCTTGCTGAAAATGAGCATCGAGTGTCAACGTGAAAAGGCACCTTAAAAGAAAATAGTTACCTTGTTATGGGCCTTGTTCTGGGTACAGGATATAATAATCAGGGGCGGTGCCGACGCGACTCACCGTCCGCTGGATGTAATCTGTTAACTATTAACAAACAATTCACTCACTCACAGAAAGAGATATTGTCTCAGAGATATCGCAATATATCGACAATATAACCTTCACTCACTCACAGATATGATGAAATTGTAAGCTATTGTGAATATGCAGCTTATGAGTTTTGTCAACGTGGTGCACAAAGTGTACCAGTTGTGTACGCGTACGCGGAACACAACAACCACGGGTAAGCGTGTAAAAAACGCGGGACGATCGATTAGTACGTCTTTGAGACTTCTCAGGGGAATCTGATGAACAACGACCGCCGGCCGACGACCGCACTTCTTGTTGACGCTCGCGCCGCTCTCAACCAATCAGATTGCGCGCATAGTCGGTACTAAGGGTGTTTACGATAACTAATCGGATCTCTGATCGGACTGAGCAGTGGCACTCAATCGCTAGACTTTCTAAATTTCCCTAGACTAATCCGGATCAATGATCCCTGTCTCACAGCATTGATCCCATTGTGGAAGAGAACTTGACGGAAAAAGAAGACATTATAATTTTATTGAAAGGTAATCCCAGGTAATTCTCTTTATTTGTCATAAATAATTGTACGAAATATAAAATAAAGTTAGTAATAATAATTTTAAATGTATTATTGTAATATGTTTTGTCTAAACATATTGGATTCTTTTTCGTAAAATTAATCTATTCCAAAGTTTGAGGTTATATTGGAAAAGCGTAAAATTAATAAAGAAACATTTTATTAATTGTTAGATAGATAAATAATAAAATTGGGATAAAAATAAAAATATTCTATTAAAATTGTTAATTGTTATATCAAGTTAATTTTTATATTAAGTAAATAAGCTATATTAAGCAATATTAATTAACATGTTTGGAAGTATTTATAATTTAAACAAATAATCCTGAAAGTGAAAAAAATGTTGTATATATGTGGCAGTTAATAATAATTATATTTTTTACGTACTATTTTTATTTATCTTATATTTATTAATTTTTAAAAGAGTATTAATTGAATATATCGGTCGTGCGCAGACACTCGGCGACGGTGTACAAACGGGTGCGGAGCTGATCTGCGCGGTTTGCGACAAGACTGACAAGCTGTCGAGGTGCTCGCGTTGCAAAGTCGTCTTCTACTGCACCAAGGAGCACCAGAGACGCGACTGGAAACGCCACCGGGAGTTTTGCGCGACTCACCCCGTGGCCGTCGCGTCTACGGAGGAGCCGTTCTCTGCCGCCTCTGCCACCTCTGCCGCCGTCGTCCTCGCGAACGAGCGTTCCGACCCCAAGATCGGTGAGATCTTTATTAATTGTCAAATAGATAAAAATTGGCATTAAAAAAAATTCTATTAAATTAAATGTGCAATGCGTGCTCTCTTGCGTTTTAGAATGCCTAAATTTATATCATATCTGTTGTAATTTCAATTTTTATATTTTGTAATCTTGTTACAGCAAATTAGTTTAATAGAATGCTTTTATTGTATAGAAATGTTCAATGATATTTCTTGTTTATTTTCTTTTAATTAAAAGTAATCCTCTTTTTCTTCTTATATTATACATTTTAATTTTCTTAGATTACATAAAGTTAGGCATTGTAACATGCAAGAGCATACGTATAACAATATATAAATATATACATAAATAACTTGAATTCCAGGATAAAACGGGACAAACGATTGATAATGGGTCCATATGAAGAGGATGTATTGAACAAAATCAATTTGGTATGTATATGATTTTTATATGTGAGTTGTGTGACAATATATAAAGTATTCCATTGCACATATACTTAAAGAAAAAAGTTATTTATCTGAACAAAATATTTGAATCAAGCTATCTTTGGGTTAAAGATATTTTTTCTGTACAAAAATTTCCTTCTAAAGAGCATTATTTGTTTTTCAAAAGATAATTTATTAATTAAATAATTTTTTATTCAAAACATTTTGTACATTTTGTAGATAATGCATACTTTGCAAAAATAATTTTTTCTTAATATACACAGTATTCCGACATTCGCGAATCAAAATATTATAGCAAGAAAGTTACTTTAAACCTTTATATCTCAAGAACTACTTTTGGAAATAAAAATTTACAAATAACTATTTTGAGAACTTTGTTGCTATAGTATTTTGATTTGCAAATATCAAAACATCCTGTATATGATGTAGTATAATTTTGTTTTTACAGGAAACTGCAAATATCGTCGCAAACCGCGCAGATCAGCTCCGCACCCGTTTGTACACCGTCGCCGAGTGTCTGCGCACGACCGATATTGATACTCTTTAAAAATTAATAAATATAAGATAAATAAAATAGTACGTAAAATATAATTATTATTAACTGCCACATATATACATTTTTCACTTTCAGGATTATTTGTTTAAATTATAATACTTCCAAACATGTTAATTAATATTGCTTAATATAGCTTATTTACTTAATATAAAAATTAACTTGATATAACAATTAACAATTAAAGACTTAATAGAATATTTTTATTTTTATCCCAATTTTATTATTTATCTATCTAACAATTAATAAAATGTTTCTTTATTAATTTTACGCTTTTCCAATATAACCTCAAACTTTGGAATAGATTAATTTTACGAAAAGGAATCCAATATGTTTAGACAAAACATATTACAATAATACATTTAAAATTATTATTACTAACTTTATTTTATATTTCGTACAATTATTTATGACAAATAAAGAGAATTACCTGGGATTACCTTTCAATAAAATTATGTCTTCTTTTTCCGTCAAGCTTTCTTCCACAATGGGATCATGCTGTGAGACAGGGATCATTGATCCGGATTAGTCTAGGGAAATTTAGAAAGTCTAGCGATTGAGTGCCACTGCTCAGTCCGATCAGAGATCCGATTAGTTATCGTAAACACCCTAAAGCTTCGCATTGCTACTAGCGCTGTCACGTGACTAACAGACCAATAGCTGACAAGTAATTACCGCGCAGATCGCCACGACGGAAACCTTAGGTAGAAAAACAAAATGGCGAGAAACATTGACTACTGCGTATCTTACAAGAAAGATAATGTCACGGTGTATGGACAATAATTTCTTGTCGCGCTGATACAAAGATTACAAACGTCCTAATTGTTAAGTTTCAATCAATCAATTAGCTGATGAAATCTACAAATCTGTATTGGACTCGTTCCTCCTGCGTTTTTTCTTTCCCTAAAAAGCAGAAAATCGTGAGAAAATTGAAATCTAAAAGGTCTTTCGACTCCTTTTCTCGCAGTAAAAGTAAAATAAATAAATTCGTTCATATCCTCATGTAATTCTCAAAACGCTTTATTTTAAGAAGAAAAATTCATGAGTTTCTTATACAAATTGTCGTCAGCTAACTACCATTGGGGTAGACGAGGCAGAAAACAGTAACATAATTATTTTTAAGCAGTAATAACCCGTCAGTATTATATATTCGTACCTCTGACCATACACATATGAACACACACATACAAAGTGAATATGTAATTTATTTTTATCCGCAGTATCCAGGATTGTCCATTTTGTTGTGTACAGCGCTTTGTACCACTTTTGTCGAAGGAGTTGTTAGATTTATCTTCTTGCTTTCCTCTCCTTTGATCTGAACAATTTTATATACCAACTTCTTTCCGTAATATGGCACGCTTATCCTGTTGCCCACGATGAATATCTTGTGTTCGTTAAAATATTTCAGGATATTGTCCAATTCCACGCTTACGTCAGACACCGAGCGCTTTCCCTGTTCAGTAATTACAATTTCCTTAGCGATATGAACGTCGGATATCAAGGAACATATTTGGACCAATCCTGATAAATTATTTAGCTCAATCGAGAGTTAAACTAAAAACAATTAGTCGATAAATTAGCTCACCATGCCTCGTTAAAGAAACACTTGTCAAACTTTTGTCGTTAGTCGGCCAGGCCGTTTTGACTACCACCTCGTTCTTCTTCGCGACTACGGTTGACAATCCAATCGCACAGTTGCAAAGTGAACTGCGACGAAAACACCATGTCATTAGCGTCCCTCTCGGAAATGCGTTTGGGTAATTCTGCGAGACGCACAATACCATCAAGTTGAAAACAGATCCAGGTAAAATTGTGTTAATTGATTACGAGGGTCAATTGTTGCATACCTTGCGTTTGGAAGACTTCTATCGTGCTGTATAAAACTCTATTGTCCACAACGACGGGACTGACAGTGCCAAGATCGACGACAACGGGACGATCGGCGACGACGAGACGATTGATGGAACGGTCGACGACAGGTCCGGCGGCGACGGAACCGACAGCGACGGAAATGGCAACAACGGGACTGGAAGCGACGAGATCGGTGGTTAATTTTATCTTATAAAGAAAATTGTAGCGCAAAATCATCGTCTAATTCCATCTAAAATATATATATTAAAAAGACAGTACTTACATTTTCCGTTCATACTTTCGGCATGTTGCTTTTCGTTATATTTCCCTTGAGTAAGTAGCGGGCAAGAGACCGAAGATGACCGAAGATCAGCGGCGACGGTACCGGTGATAATAAAATGTAATTCGCGACGACGTGATCGGCGACAACGTGATCAACAACGACGGATCGACGAGATCAGTGGTGACGAAACCGGCGACGATGACAAGTTAACAGGTAAAGTTCTTAAAGCGTGGATACTCCTATACAGTAGACAGCCTTTAGGACTATATTCGGAAACTTCACTGGCCTAGTTTACACCGATCACTTGATACGCGTATTAATAAAAATACACACCAGCGTCGTTCTGTCCTTGTTCAATTTTTAATAACAAAGATGAAAGCGATGCGGTGTGCACTCGAGTATAGTTTTTGATGAACGCAGCCCTAAAGGCTCTCTACTCTATCTATACTCTATCTATACACGCTGATAACGTCGCCGCCGATAACTTCGCCGCCGATCATGTCGCCGTCGATCACGTCGCCAATTACGTCGCCGCTGATCTCGTCATCTCCGGTCTCGTCACCACTGCGGTCTCGTCGTCGATCCGTCGTTGTTGATCACGTTGTCGCGAATTACATTTTATTATCACCGGTACCGTCGCCGTTGATCTCGTCATCATCTTCGGTCTCTTACCCGCCACTTACTCAAAGGAAACATGTCGAAAGCATCGGAAAATGTATAATAAGTACTTGTCTTTTTAATATATATTTTACACAATTACAATGTTGTTATTTTTATTTTATTTTAGATGGAATTAGAGGATGACGATTTTGAGCTAATAGATTTTTCTCAAGAAAATAAATCAGCCTCAGCCACCGATCTCGTCGCTGCCAGTTCTATTTCCGTCGCTACCGGTCCCGTTGCCGCCGGTTCCGTCGCCACCGGTTCCGTCGCCGACCGTCCCGTCGTCGCCAACCGTCCCGTCATCGCCGACCGTCCCGTCGTCGCCAATCGTCCCGTTGTCGCCGATCCTGGCACCGTCAATCCCGTCGTTGCGGGTCCCGTCGTCGCCGATCATGCCGCTGCTCATGTCGAAGATAATATTAGACGTAATATTTTTATTAATATTATATATATTTAATTCATATTATATATATTTAATTTACGAAATTTGTTATACATTATATATTTTATTTTACAGTTCGGAGACCAAGAGGCAGAGCCGCAGGGATACGACGACCGGAAGAAAGATTCATGAGTTTTTTGTACCGATTGTCGTCAGCTAACTACCATTGAGGTAGTTGGGGTAGACGAGGCAGAAGACCGAGACAGTAACAATTATTTTTAAGCCGTATTTTTATAATAATATAACCCGTCAATATTATATATTCATACCTCTGACCATACACATATGAACACACACATACAAAGTGAATATGTATGAGTAAAACATAATTGCTAAATAAACATTTAATAAAACCATTATTTTTTGTTATTTACTGCATACTTACCAAATCAAGTTTTATTTAATATGTATAATCTAGATTAATATTTGTTATTCGAGTACCAGTAAAATTTAATCCGTTTTTATAAAAAGAAATTGCGCAAGCATCTCCGGTAAAACCTTGCAAAATCTTTTTTTTAATAATATTTCTACAATTTTTTGTTACTGAGTTATCGTAGATTGAAATAAAAAATAAGGATTTTTACTTTGATTGCTCATATAACTCTCTTAAAATTGCAATTCAAAAAACAGATTCTTAAAGCTGAAACTTTGCTTTATTGAACGGTATAATTGCCAAATTTTTTTAAATAACATGTAGACATGATACAAAAATGTAAAAATTAGCGATTTTTCCTTTTTTTATTTTGACCCAGAAAACAATTGTGCAGGACAATAAAAGAAATTTATTCTTTATGTTTTTTTGTACTTTTAAGTACTCTGCATTTAAAAATAATTTACATTATTTTCATCCATTTGTATCATGTCTACCTGTTATCAATAAAGCAAAGTTTCAGCTTTAAGAATCTGTTTTTTGAATTGCAATACGATGATTTTTAAGGAAGTTATGAGCAATCAAAGTCAAAATGCTCATTTCTTATTCAATCCACGATAAAAATTACCAAATAACCTTTCAAAAGGAGAGATTTCAAGCTTTAAAATCCTTTTTTTTTTTAATTTAAATTTTGTTCATTTTTAACAAAGTTACAGCTGCTTGAATTTTGCCTATTTTTAAAGATAAATTTAGTGTTCTTTTAAAATACCTGACACATTAAAGATAATGAAAGTACTTCCAGCATGCTCGGATTTTAGATTTCGAATATGCAACAAAATCAATATGTAAGTATTTCTTCAGAAAAATGCATCAACATTGGTTAGCGCTTAAACGTTAAATTTTCTTTTCCTGCGTTCAAAACTAAAGCTACGATTTATTTAAACATTATTGGTGCAATAACTAGGTAAAACATCAATTTAAACATACATGTGTAGTTTAGACAGGATATAAATCCAAGTCAGAATTACAAATTTCTTGAATGTTAATTATACAGTAAATAATATACAGTTACAACTAGATTATACATATTAAAACTTGATTTAGTAAGTATAAAGTAAATAACAATATAATAGTTTTATTAAATGTTTATTTAGCAATTATGTTTTCATGTATGTATAAGAAACGTAGCATATTCACATATTCACTTTGTATGTGTGTGTTCATATGAGTATGGTCAGAGGTAGAATATAATAATATAATACTGACGGGTTATTACTGCTTAAAAATACGGCTTAAAAATAATTATATTACTGTCTCGGTTTTCTGCCTCGTCTACCCCAATGGTAGTTAGCTAACGATATCTTTCTTCTTGTCGTCGTATCCCCGCGGCTCTGCCTCTTGGTCTTCGAACTGTAAATATGCTCATGTAGCATAGCGTTTGGTCCAAAACTGCACTATGCGATCGTGTTCTTCTTTATTTTGTAGGTATTGCGTGGCTATACTACCTACCAGTGGATCAGCTGTAAAATAAAATTATGTGAAATACACGTATAATAATTACTGGATGTTAATTTTGTTTTTGTTAATTGAAAAAAATATTTATTGTGATGGATGCCAAAAATAAAATACGTTTAGATATAACAATAATCTATAATGTCTATTTCTACCATTTAATCTCGGTTTAATATACTTTTTATCTTTTTCTATATATAGTTCTTAGAACTAGAAAAGGATTTGTTAATGGATAATTTCATGTATAATTTTATAACGTAATATTTGTATTTAGTGCAGTAAGCAAATAATTAATATGAAATATGAATATTTAATACATTTAATATATATTCAAGATAATTGATTTTAAATAATATGAGGCTGAATTAAATTGCATTATAATTTACTACATTTCTTATTTTACACGTTACAAAATAAATAAATGGCTTATTTACACTTGCTATTCTCAAGTATTTTTAAATCTGCATGTAACATAAATTTATATTTAGATATACTTCTATAATAACTTATTACAATAGAAAATAAAACGTAAATTAAGAAACATCGTACAGTTTTATATCTTCTTCTATGAATGTCAGAAAATTATCCACGAAGAATATCTAATTCCTCAGGTGTGACGTGCATTCTTAATTATTTCTCGCGTGTCACATCTGGAATTTGCGTGAAAAGTTGAGGCGCTACTTCAGCTGCGTCTATGTAAATGCCCATGGACACTGTGTGTACGCTCTCGTGATAAATCTCTTCTCCTTTTTTCTTGCATAAATTATGTTTACGTAAAAGGAGCATATACAGTCTCCATAGCAATGGACAACATTGGGTATCGATGGTATCCTGAAAATAATTTTAAGTAATATAACATATAAATATGGTAGCATTTTTCAATGTTCACATCGGAAAGACGTTATATATTGCCAGTCACAGTCGAGTTAAAAGTACTTTAATTGTTATTCTATACTGGCAGAAGAAATTTATTATTCTGTTAAATATGGTAGCATTTAAGTATTTGGCATCTTATAAAAATTTAATTATTTTATACCTGGAAAGTGTTAGATGAAGCGATAATAGCTTATTCAGTGCGGCATTCACTGCGTCAGAATGATCAAGTTTCATTAGAAGACCAATACGTCTACGAAGTGTCATCAAACACATCGCTATAGCACGCCACAGTTCAATTTCAGCGCTTCTACTATTGAATCTCCAGGTCGGCAATTCACTCTGAAATAACAATCATTTTATAATTATATTATCAATTTAGGAACATCCTATAGCAGTTGTTATAATTTAATTATATAGCATTGGTGCAATTAATTAGTGCTTTTTACCTCTATACCAGCAAATACAGATAAAGCATAAAAGTTATTCGGATATCTATTTAAAGTTTTGCTTAGAGTTCCTTTTAACACAGTCTGCATACTCCGAGTCCGTTCATGATGCAATTGCAGGATTGCAATTTGACTTTCGTACAACATTTCCTATAACAATTTTAAAATTGTTTGCACATAATTGTTTTAATTTATAGTCGTTCATAGAATATTAAATTGGTACCTGCAAGTAAGGATAAAATCTTTGGAATGATCAATACAACTCTTCAATATGTTGACAACAGTTTAAATATCATCATCTTTAATATACAGAAAATATGCATAGCATACAATCGCATCGCATTCTAAGTTCGATTGATTTTTGTTTTTGCTAGATACCATTTGACCAAAGACTTTTAGTATCCATTGTCTATGCGACTCGTTGTATGTTCTAACTAATATCAAGCAAGGTTTCGATGAACATTCTTCTACATACGTTAAAAAGCTCTGCCCTTTTACACATATCAGTAATCGCAGATGGACATGTCCCTTGAGACTGAATGGCAGTCTCAAGAATGTTCATGCAGTTGCTGAATCGGCCCATCTCCAATTCTATTAGGGCATATTCCTTATAGAAATACAAGTTATTTCTATTTTCATTCTTTTTCAAAAACTCCTTCAATGTTGCCCTTAATTTCTTTCCTCTGTAATGAAAAAACTTGATTAATCTCGCATGTGAAATAAAAACTATTAAATCTTAATAGTAAACATGGATCTTACTTGTTATCATGCTTTAAAGGTTCGTCTTTGCTGAGAGAAACCAATAGTCTTTCTAATTGCAACCACCAGACATATATACTTGCCCGTTGCAGCGAAGACAGACTTTCTGCGATTGTATGAAATATCTTGTGTACAAAATCTAAGTATGGTTCCTGCGCCGGATGAAACTTGAGATATTGAGGACCTGACGTTATTAAACGTCCTTCGAGAACATCCTTCAATAATTTCTTCCTTTGGTCATGACCAGCCATTTCACCTACCATAGGGTACATGAATGGAAGCAGCACTTCTAAAGATTCTATTCCCCAATGAAAGTTTTCCAATAATTCCTATAAAAATATAAAATATTCTTTTTCGTGACTTCTATATTTGCACAATTTTATAATCTCGATGTTTCATAATTTCTTGTAATTCTATAATCTTGTAATTCTATAATAAATAATATACTTTGAAAGTAATTATAGAGTGATACATTTATAGTTTTTGAATGAGATAATTTCACTTACTTTCATGTAGCAGTCTCGATCGACAAGGTAGAAATAGTATTAAAAATTAACAGCGCGAATTCAGCAAATGGATACTGTTGTATTATCTAATAATCTTGATAGGTGCATTATCAAATTGTCTCGTTGACATCAGTTCTACTATTTTCTGAAATTTTTCATACATACTTGTAAAAATGCTTAGCCGCGCATACCTGTTTGTACAGCAGTATGAAATGTACTGATATACTTACATCTGGTAAACGGGTATACTTGTATACAAGAGGGTACCATCGAAAATATATGGATCAACTTTCTCTTTATGAAATCTAAGCATGCCTTTGCGAATATATGTATGTATGTATGTATGTTCTTCTTCGGGTTCGAAATCAACTCGATATTTATAAAGACACCAATTGGGTACTGTGGGCAATCTGAAGTGATTTGTTAGCAGCATTTTTGGTGCCCCAAAAGTATCTGTAAATTGATAGAAAATTAAATGTTATAAAAATCGTGTTATTTGCCTTTTGCCGTACTTACATACATACGTTGTAATATTGTAATATATAGATACATGCTATAAAAAACTTCATAACACATTAAGATTTGTATATACTGAACTTTTTTAGTCACCAAGGTACTTGGTCTATACTAATAACAAAAATAGCTTTCATCTTACGTCGGCCACCTGATGACTCTCTTTGCGATGCATCATCACTTTGAGTTTCACTTTTAACTTCACTCTTGATTTTACTCTTAATGTCACCTTTAATTATACATGAAAATTACTAATTTAAATTTATTATATTTTTCCTGTTTCTAAATAATGATTTCTACTAACGCTGATTAACTTCAATTATGGTACTTATTCGTTATACAGATGCCACTTACAATTTGTTTCTACTTGAAAGTCTACTTTTAATGATTATTAAGCAATTTACACTATTTTATTTAAATATACTGTTTACTTCTGTAGTAACTTACGAATTTACTTCTGTAGTAACTTACGAACGATAATTCCTTCGCGTAAACGGGATTACTTCTGTAGTAACTTACGAACGTAACTTACGAACGATAATTCCTTCGCGTAAACGGGATTTTGTAGTAACTTACGAATAGTTTACTCCGCGTAAACGAGTGATGAATGAATGAATTATCGTCGTAAGTTATCTTTGAAGCGTTCTTCTTCTCCTTCTTTCTTCATTGAAAGAAAGGAGAAGAGGAATGCTTCGAAGGATTTGTAGCATCAAGTGGATGTCACGACTGTCACTACTACTATTTGTAGGTTATTACTCCGCGTAAACGAGTGATGAATGAATAATACTCACGTAAACGTAAAATAAACTACTATCGCGTACGCGACAAAGAGTCACGTATACTACGTTTACGCGAGCGTTACTTTTGTAGTAACTTACGATAATTCATCACTCGTTTACGCGGAGTAAATTATCGTACGTATATATATTATACAAGTCCCGTTTACACGAAGAACAATCCCGTTCACGCGAACGAATTATCGTAAGTTACTACAGAAGTAACGCTCGCGTAAACGTAGTAACGGTCGGTCTCGCTCCACGCGTATTTGGTTGTCACTACCGTGTCTCTTGAATGATAGGTTAAGACTGATGACTGTGACAGCGCGCTGAACGCAGTAACGCACTGTCTGCACTGCACGCAGCACACACACGTATATTATACACTATCTCTATCACACGGCGACGTGTTCACGATCGTCACTATTTCTATCTAGGTTATTATTTATTATTAATAACTTACTGACAGCGCGCTGAACCGGCTAACTGCACTAACTGCACTGAGCGCAGTACGCACACGTAATAATAACATACCGATTTCGAAACTGGCGATACCAGCACCGCCAGTGTCGAAAAAGTGAAAAGGACGCGACTCCAGCGCCATGAAAGTGACACTAATATATGGTCGGCGTTAGTAGAAGAAGTATCTTAAAAATTTTTCACTCATATTTCGACTTTGCGTCGCAATATCTCCGCTCGTAGGGCACGTAGCGGAAAATGTTATAAGAGATACCCCCCCAATTCGAACCCCAAGCTATCGATCAAGCCTACTTAGAACTTGATCCGTTCACTCGTTATATGAGATCTCAACATCTCGAGTACTCGCAACCCGTCGCGTCCCGTAAAGAGTCACGGTCGGTCTCGCGCTCCGCTTTAACAGAGTCCGCTTGTAAAAGAACCGTATACTTAACGCGAGACACTACCGTGTCTCTTGATAATACCATTCAAGTGTTACGTAAACATATTTTGGAGATTGTTTGAATCTTCCTTCACCCATGCAGCCTAAACATTTAGTAAGGAGGCATTTCAAAAAATATACAGTGCTAATATGATTCGTGAATACAACTTAGAATTTCTTACAATTCTTTACAGGAGGGTAGAGGCAGGATACAAAATATCTTACGTCATATTGTATTTTGTAATATTTTTACTAACAATAAGTAAAATACTCTCCTCATACAAACTTCATTATTTAAATTAACAATTTATTTTTGTAATGAATAATCCATAAAAGTTGTGTGTTTTTCATTTTTGTGATTTCTCAAAATAATATGTAGGGAATAGAAGAATGAACTGTACCGTTGTACTAAATCGTTTTTATCTAATATTATATATTTGAGGTGTTGTCAGGAGGGCTCTCGGCAACAAACTGCCGTCTCCTCGCTCATGTCGCGTCCTGCTCGTTCGAGTCGTTTTTTTGACGCGCGATTGTTTTTCTCCACGTATAAGGACGCTTGTGTGGTCGACGCTTGTGTGGTCGCTCGCTATGTATTTTCAAAATCGCCTACAGTCGGCGAACCTGACTTTATGACCGTCTCGGTCATACTTATAGTATTTTATCATTCGCGAATATAAGGTTTTAACTGGTCGACTGCGACTATACCGTTATAGGGCAGTTGAGTTACTTGAAACCCTTCTACATCGCTTACCACGTAGCGGTCAGAGGTCAGTGCCTTTTTTTCAATGTAGGGTCCCTTGTACTTTGGAATAAGCTTTTTATTACTACCTACCGATGTGTCAACATTCCGGATCATTACATAATCGCCTTCGTTATAACGCCTCGCTTCTTTACGTTTCTGATTATAAAGACGCTCGTTCTCCTCTTGGCTTTTCTCAATTCTATCAGAGGCGGATTCTCTTATTGACACTAGCTGTCGGTCTTTGGTTGAATACGAATCGAGGATCAATCTAAGACTATCATTTACTTCGCCAATTTGATTAATTCCAAACAACAACATACTAGGCGTTTCGCCCGTCGATCGACAAACGGTATTATTGATTGCGTATTCAACCTTGCCCAGGACTTGGTCCCACTTACTCGGATTTTCGCACAATTTCGCTATCATTAGAGTAATAACGCGGTTAAAACGTTCTACTTGTCCGTTTGCGCGTGGCGTGCCTACGGCCACCAAAACATGTTGTATGAGTTCGCCATGCACAAACTCCTTAAATCAGTCGGACGTGAACGCTGTACCGCGGTCGCTTATAATACGTCGTGGTTTACTATACGTCTGACAATAGTTTCTAACATGCTTCACTACTTCTTCAGATGTCGTCAATTTACACGCGTACAATTTTATAAATTTTGTAAACGCGTCGACAATTGATAAAATATGTTTGTATCCGCGTCCGGTCTTTTCGAATGGACCGCAATGGTCAATATGAACCGTTTGGAACGGCAGGTTCTCTTTTGGTATACTATGTAATTGGCCCTCTTTCTTACCGCTCGGGACCGAAAATTCAATACAACGCAGGCAATTCGAGATATAATCCTTTACTTTTTCTCTCAGTCGCGGAAACCAATACACTTTACTGATGTTACTAACGACTTTATCAATTCCAACGTGATCTACGTCATCGTGACAGGTACGAATTACATTGTTCTCCATCGACAGAGGTACATAGAATAAGAGTTTATCGTCCTTATCCTTGCGATAAACAAGTCCGTCTCTCAGTTCATAGAATTTATCTTCCGAGGTTTCTAATTTCTCGCGAATCTTTAAAACAGCTTCATCTCTATCCTGCTGAATTGACAATATTCGTTCAAACGAATTAGCCTCCAAGATGAGGATACCGTGACAACGGCTTAACGCATCGACATGACCCATACGCGTTCCGGGCCGATGTACGATCTCATACGTATACTGCTCTAAGAACAATGCCCAACGATAAATTCGAGGGTTAACTGTTTGTTTACTAAGCGTCAGGCGAAAACTATCACAATCGGTTACAATTTTGAATGGTATACCAGCAAGATAGATATAAAAGCGTTTGATCGCATAAATCACAACAAGACACTCTAATTCGAAACTGTGGTATTTCGACTCCGCTGTCGTCGTCCGTTTATTAAAATAAAACACTGGTCGAAAAATCTTATCATTCTGTCTTTGCAACAGGATTGCGCCAAATCCGCTCGCACTCGCATCGCAATGCAATTCGGTCTCGAGTTTCGGAGAATAAATCGCTAATATCAGTTGAGAGGATAACAGTCGTTTCAAGGTTTCAACTGCCTGATTTTCTTCCGGCCCAAACTTGAACGGAACGTTTTTCTTTATTAAATCGTATAATGGCTTAGCCAACACAGAAAATTTCGGAATAATCCGGCGGAAATAACTGGCTAAACTGACGAATTTGTGCACCTCTCTCGTATTTCGCGGAATCGGGTAATTAATCACAGATTCTACATTTTGTGTACTCGGGCGAATACGATACTCATTAATTAAGTAACCGAGGTATGTGATTTCTGTTCTTACGAAAGAACACTTATCGAGCCTAAATCGCAATCGATACCGCCTCGCTATTTCAAGCACTTCCTTTAAAATACTTGAGTGTTCCTCGATGTCATTAGTCGCTATTAAAATGTCGTCAATATATATTATGATTTTTCCTTCCCGAACAAGTCTTTCGAATTTTTCGCTAACGTATCTCTGGAATTCTCGCGGAGCATTGGTCAATCCGAACGGCATCCGCGTATATTCAAATTGTCCTAACGGCGTCACGAACGATGTGTATTTTATCGAACACTCGGACATTTTCACGTGATAAAACCCGTTTTTTAGATCCAACTTAGTGAAATATCTTTTATTCTTTAATTGATCATTTGATCGTCTATTACCGGAGTCGGGAAATTATCTTTCTCTGTGACTTTATTCACTCCACGATAATCAACGCACAATCGCAATTCGCCATTTTTCTTCCGGACCAGAACGATCGGACTAGCGCACGGCGACTTACTTGGCCTAATTACACCGGCCTCTAACAGATCATCCAGGATTATCCGTAATTTTTCGGTATCGGAGTACGATAATTGTCTTGGTCTATACGCAATAGGCTGTTCATTTTTCAGCAAAATTTTTATTTCCGTTTCCGGTTCCTTCGCGTCGGAGCCCCACTTACTAACGTACTCCTCGTTGTATAATTTTCGAACTCTGTTCGCTATCATTGGATCGATATCCGAATTAATATCTAATTCCTCGCTAACTTTAACCGGGCTTTCGAGATGTTCTATTTGCATTATCTGAGTCATGACGTCGTTCTGCGAGACAGAGTTTCTTTTAATGTTTATGTTTTCGCCTAACTCGACTTTTATTAGCGGACTCCGGGAAAAATCGCGTCCAAGTAGTTACACATGGCATCGTCTCATTCGGAACTACGAGAAAACGCAATTTTATTTCTATCCCCTCGATTTCGACTGTTTTCGTGAAGGTGCCTAAAACTCGAACTCGAGATTGATTTACTCCGCAAAAATTATCAGCATTAGATGGCACCGGCTCGCGTAAAACCTCTGGCACATACTCGCATTTAATAAGACTCACCGGAGATCCCGGATCGACCACTGCGTTTATCGAGTGATCGCGGTTATTTCCGTCCCCGCCTAGAACAGAAAATTTGACTTGTACATAATACGGATCGCTGACCGGTATCGGCTCGATCAAATTCGTCTCTTTCGCCGGCGTGGCCTTTGATTCTTCTTCAGGACAGTCCTTCATTTCGTGACTAGTGGAACCTCACCGGTAACACGCGCCTCTCGGTTTCTTCGGGTGTGGACACGCTGGTGCCAGATGTCCAGTCTCCTGGCAATTATAGCACTTGGTTACCCTTCGGCGCGACGATGCATCCTCGCTCGATGACGCGGAACTTCCTTTGATTAGCGCTAAGCTTCCTTTCGTCGGCTGCTTCTCTCCCTTCTTTTCATATTGCTTCTTACCCGGCTGATTTTTTGTCTCAGAATCAGCGGATTTCTTTGGACACAGTGTCACTTTCTTGAATGCTTCCTGCAAAGCAGCGACAGAATCGAATCGCATGATGCGTGCTTGGTCTTGCAGATTTCGGTCTGGTATACCGTCGATGATGTAATCGATGAGTTCCTCGTCCTCGATCGGTACACGATTCGTTAATATCGTCTTCCCTGGTAATAGTCGCTAAATGACTCGATCGATTGCCATACTCTTCGCTCGAACTTCTTGCGTAATTACATTTTTGATTGACGGAGGTCGAACATTTCTCTCATCGTTGTCAGAAGACTCTCAATGCTTTGAGTGATATGATCGGGCTTGGAGTGGAACCATTCGAGTGCACGCCCCTTTAGCTTCGAACTCATCAAGATCCTCGTCGCACTATCATCCAAGGTATACGTTGCTCGTAATAATTGTATTTGCCGTTCCCACTTCCAAAATATGCCCTCGCTGCCGTCGAATTCACTCAATAAATCGCGAACGGCCCTCACACTCTCGCCCATAGGTAATCCGCTATGTTTTCCTGCGCTGTTGCTTGTCTGAGATGTCCCTCGACTCTCCGTACGTTTATATCTCGCGATTTCCAACTCTCGTTCAAGAAGAGCCCGTTCTAATTTCAGGAGCTCATTCTCCCGCCGTATCAAATCGTTTTCAGTCAACGGAGCCCCTGTCGACGTATCATGCGCACGGCTGCTTCGCACGTCGTGTCCGTCCTCTCCGCCTATGGCTCCCTCCTGTGACCGATCGTCCTCTTCGTTCGTTTGGTTGTGATTTCCCGTCCGCGACTCGTCTATGTTCGGATCGAGCACCGTCAACCGAGCCACCAATTCACGTTTATTACCCGTGGTCGGCAAATTTTTCTCGCGAAGCATCTCTTTTAGCTCCGCGACAGTATAGTCGGTTAGCTGTTTTGTTTCCATGGTGTCGCACCGTCACACGCACTCCGGCACACAGCAACGTAGCGTGATCGTTGTCCTTGTCCAATGCGCACACGATTATCTTTTCGCGCTCTCACTATTTCGTCCGTACACGGAGCGACGTAGCGGCCGTAGCGCTATCACTATTTCGTCCGTACCGAAGCGTCTGGACCCGCACTCTTTCGAGGATTCGCTACCGTACACAGCCGCTTACGAATCGGCGCGCACCCTCAACCGCCCGCTATTACTTTATACGGCACTCAGCGATCTATGGTGTCGAATATTGGCACACAGCTTCGACCGCCCTTCTTACTGTATATGGCACTCAGCGATCTATGGCGTCGAATATGGCACACAGCTTCGACCGCCCTTCTTACTGTATATGGCACTCAGCGATCTATGGCGTCGAATATCGGCACACAGCTTCGACCGCCCTTTTACGATAGACACAGTCTACAACGTCTCTGTATCACTCACGCGGCAACCGGCATACACCTTCGGTCGCCCGCTACTCGATACGCACGAACGCACTTCTCATATCCTACGTTATTTCCACGCGACGACGACCGTCTTCCGCGCTCACTCCCGCACGAGGGACAATCTCTCGCGTTTAATCCCACTTCTGAGCTGTAGGGAATAGAAGAATAAACTGTACCGTTGTACTAAATCGTTTGTATCTAATATTATATATTTGAGGTGTTGTCAGGAGGGCTCTCGGCAACAGACTGCCGTCTCCTCGCTCATGTCGCATCCTGCTCGTTCGAGTTGTTTATTTTGACGCGCGATTGTTTTTCTCCACGTATAAGGACGCTTGTGTGGTCAACGCTTGTGTGGTCGCTCGCTATGTATTTTCAAAATCGCCTACAAATACATCCTTTTTCATGTATAAAACAATAATTTATTATTAATTAACAAGGCAAGAAGTCCAGTAGTCATAAAATCTTGGAAAGTTTGGAAAAGTCATGGAATATTCTTAATCATATAGAAATTCGGGAAGTCATGGAATTTGTGTGACTTAGCATTACCAAAAAAACGACCTCATAAAATCATGTTTATTTTTATATGCAAAAAACTTTAAAGTAATATTTTGTAAATATTTAAAAAATATAAACACCTGAATTAACTTCGCTGTATGCAAACTAACATTTCCGTCAATCTCCTGTCTGTACATATTTACGTAATGCTTGAATAGTCCCTTTGCATATGTTTATAGAATTTGAAAATAATTTGTATTGCAGACTCTACAAATAATTCAAATCTATATGAATTAAATTATGAAGAAGGGATTGAAGCACGTAACTTGCAGGTGAATGCAATAAAAATGTTTTATAATAGGGAAGAGACATGATATCACAAAAATGCAAAATTTTTTTATATTAAGCTGATAATGATACATTATGATTTATGAATTATTCCTACATATTTTTTCCACTGTTTTATGCTTAAATAACTTAAAAAAACTTTTAAAATTCAAATTACAAGTAAACTTAATTGAAACCAACTCAAAAAATTGTAAAACAGTTTATAAATTTCCCTTATGAAAAAATCCTGCAGAGAAGTTCTCCAGAAAATCTGCAGGACTTCCTGCAAGATTTTCTTATGGAGTTCTCTGCAGGATTTCATACAGGATTTTTTCGTAAGGATTAAATTATTTAAATTAACTTACATTACTGCGAAAGTTACAATTGTTCCTTACAATATTTCATGTCAATATTTGAAATATTTAAAAAATCTTGTGTGAAATATTAATAAGTCTTATTTTATTGTTTTGAAATATTTTATTAAATGTTTAAAGCCTGCGGCACACGATGCTTTTTTCCTACTGGATTGCTAGCTGGCTTGTATGCTTGCTATCGTGTGAACAATTGTGCTAGAAATTGTATGTTTGCTTGTCACGCTGCTGACAGATCTGCTGGATTTCCATGATAGAACATGTGCTATTTTTCTTCCATCGTTTTGTCCTGGCTCATTGTGAGAGCCAAACAAAGTAATACAACTTGATTAGGATTAGGTTAAATAAAAAAAAGTTTGACGTATTCTGACGTTTGATATAATTGATTCCACAAACGTCGATGATATCGTAATTTATTAATAATTAAAAATAATGCAGTTGCATTTTTTCGATGTTGTACTACAATAGCAATGGCCTGCTCCATATTTATTTACCGGTTGACAGCTCATACACGAAGTATGAGCCAGTACAAAAGTCCGTATCGTCTGAATCCAAGCCAGCAACACAGTTAGCAGCATTGCCAGCAATGCTACCCACACGATAGCAAGTACGCAATCTACATAGCAAACCAGCGGGAGAAAAAGCATCGTGTGCAGTAGGCTAAAGAATCATTTTTGTAATCTTCTATGGAATATTCCTTGAAGTATTTATACTATATTGCTGAAATATTTCATTGAAAATTCAAATATGGAATTTTAAAATTAAATTATTTCAAGAAAGTTTCGCTGAAATATCACGTCAGTGAAAATTTTTATGCTATATGGAATGTCAACATAATATGTAACAAGCGGCATGACAAACAGTGGTTTAATAATACAGTGATTTATTAAGGGCCGGTTGTTCCAACCTATTGGTAAGCTAACTAATAGTTAAATCATATGTCTATCTTTGTCTAATGTAAAGGATAAACAAAGACATACATATGATTTAACTATTAGGTAGTTTACCAACAGGTTGGAACAACCGGCCCTTAAAATGGCAAAAAGACTTGTTGGTTTTAAATTGAGTCATATCCGAAAATTTACCTAAAAGTGACTTGTACATTATAATACATTACTACATATCTATATACCCTTTCATATATTGCGTCAATTATGTTGAAATTTAATTCGAATTCTGATATCAAAATTGTTTTTTAAAAAATTATTATAAATAAAAGGTTGACTTTAAAAATTTTATGTATTGAAGAACATGAGTCAACATTTGCAATGTTGAAGCTAAGGAAAACAAAATTTTCTTCGAAATTGCTTACGCAATCAACTTCTTTGCTTTATTTGCTTGCATTTGATGTAAATAAAAAATACCCAGAGTTTCAAAAAATTTTAGATACTTTAATCTCTATTTTGAGCCTTAAGGGTATTTCCGGACATGTAAATTTTTCGAAACTCTAGGTATCTTAGTTTTACGTCAAACGCAAGCAATTAAAGCAAAGAAATTGATTGCGTAACGAATTTCGAAAAAAAAATTTTTTTCGTTGCCTTCAACATTGCAAACTTCAGACACATTACTTACTTTTATTAAATTGCTTTTATTATTGTATTATATTGTGTTACTTATATGTATACTTTACTAAAATTTCATTTAGAAAATAAAATTAAACATCAAACGAGTGTGGAACGGGCCAAGTACGAGCCGAGCGCTGTTGACGGTACACAGAGGTTAATTCCTTTATTTATGAAATGTTTTTTAAACACAACGTACGTTTCGGTCCGAGATTTGGACCATCTTCAGTGAAACTACAAGAAACTGATGATGAAATGCATGAAAATCCGCCAGTAACACATAAATACAAAATTATTAAATAACTGCGTGTAACATACATATATGTGGCTACGATACAAAACGTCACGCTCGACGGCGAGGAAAGTCATCCACTCTATAGTACCAACAAATAGAGGGTTGCTTTGGTGCGTGGCAAAAAGAAATCTTAAAACAGAATTAATATAAGGGAATTTGTAGAAATATGAAAATGTACAAGTGTAACGATGCACCCCCGGAAACTGCATAAACACCCTGCCGAGACCACCCAGCCGACCACCCGCAGGGTGAAGAACGGGCACGGTGTGCCCACCGTATTTTTTAACATGTATTCGTTAGGAAGTCCGCGAACGGACTTACCGCGGCGACCGCCTCGACGCGCCGAGCGGGGCCGAAGGCGACCGAAGACCGCCGAACGCGATCGCAGCGTCGGGACGCCGTCACCGATCGTTCCGCCGCACCATCCCGGCGCTCGCGACTGCCGTCGCTACCCCCGCCACTCCGTAACGCCGTCGCGACGCGTATATAAGCGAGCGTCGCTAACGCTATGGCGCGATTCTCGATCATCCGTCTCACCGACCGCATCGATCCTGAGTTCCCGCACCGAGCTAGTCCGAAAGAGGGTAGAGTGCCTCCGGCATACTCTGTCTTCACCGAGAGCGTCTCGGCAGAACGACCAGCTGTCCTTATCTCCCGCTTATCCGAAGCCCGCCCGAAAAGAAGGTAGAGCGCCTCTGGCATTCTTTGTCTTCGCCGAGTGTGTCTCGGCGAGCGGCCAGCTTCCTCCGAAGCCAGTTCGAACGGAGGTAGAGCGCCTCTGGCATTCTCTGTCTTCACCGAGTGTGTCTCGGCGAACGACCGGCTTCCTTTCCGTCGCCTATCGCACCGAATTACCGCGGTCTCGCGCGCGCTTCCGCGCGTCGCGCCATTTTCCCGCGCTCTGATCCGCGACGCCCCGGGAAACCGGCTCCGCCCGTACCGATCCTTATTGTCGCGCGAATCGGTACACAAACCGCTGAAAGAAGCGGCTCCGCCTCGCGCGGACCGCGCTAGTCCGCCCATCGGGGCGTCCAACGCACACCGCCCGCGACCGACGCGAAGCCGGCCGCTGGTGCCATCCCGCGAGCATTGTAGACACGCGCGCCGTCTCTTGCACCACGCCGCCTCGTTCTCGCGACTGATTGTAACCTTCCGTCCGTACACCGCGAACATTTTGTTATAATACACGTATCGCAATTCTGTACACCGCGAACATCTTGTTATAATAAACTTTCTATTACTTAACCGAGACACTTCATTTTGCCAACCCGCGTCTCAAGTCTGTTCCTCCGCACCTCCTTCAAACCCAGCCACGCCGCGAGCTAGATCCGCGCTTCGAAGCCAGGTTGTTTCACAAGGAGTAGAACAAACCGAAAAGAGACGACTCACCGAGTCCGTCGAACGAGAAAAACAAGAACATGTTGGCGCGTGAAACGACCGTCGGAGACTGATAGATAAATACAAGCGTATGAGATCGTCAAGAGAGGCGGCGGTGGGAGGAACGACCGCTAAATTTGAACTTATCAATTATATTGAGGTAGTCGTGGTGGAGGCTATCCGTATCGCTTTGAAGGTTCAGACTATTGGGTTGTCTTAAAATATGGATCATTTCAGATAGAATTCTTCTGCCATAGATGTGTTCCTCGTCTAAAACTTCAACGCTTTCCCATGCGAACTCGTGACCATATTGAAGCCTATGCTCGGTAATTACAGAATGTTGGCGCGTATTTCTATTGATGTGATTTCTGTGCTCCGCGATCCTAGTTTTCAACTGTCTGCCTGTTTGTCCGACGTATGACGCATCGCATTCGCTACAGGAAATTTTATAAACTACGTTGCTGCGGGATTCGTTAGGCAGAGGGTCCTTATGCACACGAATGAAGCGATTAAGTTTATTCAAGCCGGTAAAGGACAGTCTCGAGTTCAGATCCCGGATCACAGTTCTAAACTGCTCGGAAATATTCGGAACATACGGGATGTTAAAGTACCCTCGAGCAGTGCCATCGTCCACCTTCCCGCAAGCGCTCGTGTTCATGTTGTTAGAAGAAATTAAAATTTTTAATCTCATGTGTAGCACATTGAAAATGAAAGTGAGCGGATAGCCATTATTCAGCAATACCCCGATCGCGAACTCAATGTTTTTTTGGTGAAAGCGTGGGTGCGAGAGACGGAAAGCCCTATCTATTAGACCGATGGCAGTGCCCCTCTTCTGGTAGAGAGGGTGTCGGGACTCAAAGTGGAGATACCTCCCTGAAAAGGTAGGTTTGTGATACCAGTCAAAGATTATAAAGTTGTTCGTTCGAATCAAAGTCACGTCAAGAAAATTAAGTCTGTTATTAGTTTCCTCCTCCATTGTAAATTGCAGTCTAGAATGATAAGAATTAAAGGTGCGTAAAACCGTATTAAACTTGGAGGAGGGAACCGCTGTCACTATGTCGTCCATGTATCTGCGGTAAAAAGGGAGATAAAAACCAAGAGTCCCAATCGCCTGAGTCTCCAGATCCTGAAGGGTAATGTCGGCTATGGTCAGAGAGAGGAGGGAGCCCATAGGAGAGCCAAAGGTTTGTCTATAACAGACTCCTTCGAAGGTAAAGTAAGTGGAGTCAAGCACAAATTTAACCGCCTGCATAAACTCGTCACAAGGTATGGCGCAATTCACCTCAATACAACTCCATCTGCGCCTAACACCCTCCAACGCCAGTTCTATGGGAACATTCGTAAATAGTGACACGACATCCAGAGAGACTAATTTGACGTTGTCGTCTAACCGCATATGCGAGAGCTCATTAACGAGTTCGAAACTATTCGAGACGTGGCTGTCAGCAGCGGGAATGGAGCAATATATATTTTTGTGTAAGAAAAGCGCCAGTGAATAAAGCGGTGTATTTACGGACGAGACGATGATTCTCAGCGGGCAGCCCTGTTTGTGGATTTTGGGCAGGCCATAAGCGCGCGGCAATACGCCCTCAGTACAGTTCAATCTTTTGTACATAGTCTCGACGATAAATCCTCGATCCCTCCACCTCACGAGCGTGAAGACTTTTAACAAGTTTTTTTATAGGGTTTCTATTGACAACCGCGTAAGTATTCGCATCACCGAGCATATCTGTCATTTTCTGAAGGTAGTCATTTTTATCCAGGGCAACCGTAACGTTGCCTTTATCAGCTCTGGTGAAGATCAAATCAGGATGAGTAGACAGATAGGTTTGAGTGAAGCGTGAAGCCGCCAAAAGTTCTTTATCCAGAGGGGAGAGTTTAAAGTCATAGTTAGAGAGATTGGATATTATAGAAGACATCCTGCTTCTTACAGTGATTCGGAGGTTCTTCGGGAGTTTATGAATATTATTTTCAGCGTATTTGATGAAGGTGGTTGTTAGATGGTCGTGATTAGTGATAGGCATGCAAAAATTTTCACCAAGTTGTAAGAGTTGTTGTACCTCGGACAGAACAGCAGTCGAGGAGAGATTCATGAACCATTTAGTCTGAATTTGTAGCGGCGAAGGTGACTGATTGGGAAAAAGAGAGGGGAGGATATTAATGGAATGGATAGTAGGAGGGGGAAGGAAGACTACGGGATAGACGCTCAGTGAACGCAAGGTGTCCATGGAGTAAGAAAAAACATTGTGTGGAAAAGTGGCCGCGGTGACAGGAGAAGTGGTCTGGCAGTAATATTGTACGGGTTTGATATTATTTTTCAGACGTTCATTATGTTTGTAAACGAGCCATTTAAACTTATGGTCAAGCCTGTCACGTTCCCTCGTGAAATGGAGGTACAGGGGGCCGTTTTGTGTGTTAAAAAATTTGTTAGCTATAGAAATAGGTAAGGTATGCGAGATGATTCTAACACATTTGAAACATTGTGCGCGTATGCCCCGAAGTCGGTCGTAAGCGTCGTATATTTCGTTACGCATCATGCTCATAGCGAATCTATGAAAAATAGTGTTGAATTTATTAACGGATAATTTGGAATGTAAACTGTCCTTGTAGTCGGCGAACCTATTTATATGTGGTAACAAGATGCCGGATCTGATACAATCTTTTAAAAATTTAACACGCAATCGCATTCTTGAAGCGGTTTTTTGTTCCACCGTGTACAAATTGCGGCGAATAAAATCAAAAAAAGAAGAAGAAATGGTACGCATACTTCCAGCCAGCGTGAATAAATCCGTGTAAAGGCTCTGATAACATCAAACGAGTGTGGAACGGGCCAAGTTAAACATGTCCAAAATTAAACATGTCTTTTCTCTTATTACAAATAATATGTACAGGGTGATAATTATTGACACAACGCTCGTGTGCAGGTAGAATGGACTAAACTGAGTCGAAAAGTCCTCTACCATTTTGCAATTTTCGCAATAGTTAACGAGTTATTAATTATTGAAAATCACCAATTTAGTCCAGTCTACTGCTAAATGCAAGCGCGTGCCGAGATACGACCGTCCAGCGTCATCGTTTCCAGGATCGAGGAATTGTTTTCTGCAAATGGCAAGAAATAGGCCTACATAGCCCGTAGGCATTATGTCTACGAGCGGCGGTTTTGAGCTGTGATTGTTCCCCTATTTCTTGTCATTTGCAGAAAACAACTCCTCAATCTTGGAAACTATGACGCTGGATGGTCGTATCTCGGCACGCGCTTGCATTTAGCAGTAGGGCTAAATTGGTGATTTTCAATAATTAATAACTCGTTAACTATTGCGAAAATTGCAAAATGGTAGAGGACTTTTCGACTCAGTTTAGTCCACTCTACCTGCACACGAGTGTTGTGTCAATAATTATCGGACACCCTGTATACTCTTATTTTTTTTTAGATTAATCAAAATTACTTGTAATTGAAGATAATATATGGTTCTGTAGGACTCATTGTTTTCGAATAATATTGATGATGAAATTTTTAACAGCAGTGAAGAGGATGAAAGTTATAATGAAGTTTTAGATGATAGTCATAACATTCCGCAACGGTTTACGAGATTAATACAAATGTTGCAGGAAGATGATACAAATGAAACTATCAATATAAATTTTGTTGTAAATAAAGCCGAAATATTGTTAGCGATTTTAAAATTTTCGTCAGAGTACGGTTTATCAAGTTTGGCTACAGCAGATCTTTGTAAAATGTTAAACACTTTTGTCGCTACATCTTTTATTCCAGATACACGGTATATGATAGATAAATTATTTTATCCAGGAGAAGGAATAAAATACCATGCAGTTTGCCCAACATGCAAAACACATATAGGTGAATTTTGTAAGAACAATCATATAATTTTTTGTCAGGTTTGCGAAGAAGAAATTAATGTAAAAGACTCATGTTACCGTGATTTTTTTGTCACATTAGATATAACAGATGAAATCCAAAGCATCATAGAGAGTAACTCTGATTATTATTATACTACAGTTATCGCCGAACGAGAACAAGTAATTGATAACAACTTGCAAGACATTTACGATGGCCGAAAGTATAAAGAGTTTATTGCGTCACTGCCAGATAATCATAAAAAATCTTACTTAACAGTAATTTTTAATAATGATGGTCGCCTATTTTCAAGAGCGCCAATTTTCTATATGGCCAATCCAAATAATTCCTAATGAAGTATCAATGCATGTGCGTAATCAAAAATCAATAGTATATTCCTTATGGTTTGGTTATGATAACCCGAACATGATTTATTTTTTACGTCCTTTTGTTGACAGCATGAACAGTTTGACAACAAATGGAATAGTTTGTAATATCAATAACGAAATAATTCACTTATATGCCTTGTGCTGTTGTGTTGATGCTGTAGCACGGCCAACAATGCAAGGTGCAACTCAGTTTAACGGGTACTATGGATGTAACTGGTGTCTCCATCCAGGAGTACCAGTTCGTTACAATAAAGGCACAAGTGTAAAATACACTTTACTCAATGAAATTCCAGCCAGAAGAACAGCCGAACAAACTCTACAGCATATTCAAGAAACAATAAATACAAATACATCGGTTTTCGGTATTAAGAAGGCTTCACCATTATTGAATTTAAGAGAGTTTGATATCATCGATGGTTTTGTACCAGACCCTATGCATTGCATGGATTTGGCTATTGCAAAACAATTCGCATATTGGCTCGATTCATCAAATATGCCATACTCAATTTCAAATTCTTACATAGATATTATTGATAAGCAAATAAAAGCCTTCAAGGTGCCAACTAAACTCGTTCGATTATCGCGATCGATCTACCATCGTAAATACTGGAATGCTGCAGAGTGGGAAAATTGGCTGTTATTCTATAGTTTGCCTGTATTATCACAATTACCTAATTTTCAAAATTATGTGCAGCACTGATCTTTATTAGTAGAAGGGTATTATTTGTTATTAAAACCTTCCATTAGTGACGCTGAATTACGTAGAGCAGATAAACTTTTAAGAAGATTTGTTGCCTTAACACAATATTATTATGGAGAGAGTGCAATGTCTTTTAATGTCCATCAAGTCAGTCACCTTTCACAGAGTGTTGCTGATTGGGGGCCACTTTGGTCACATTCTTGTTATCCATTTGAATCTGGCAACGGGCACATTATAAAATGCGTGCATGCCGCTAAAGGAGTCTTAAGTCAAATATGTAGAACTCTTTCAATTAAGCAAAGTATTATGATGTTAGAAAGACATGTTTTAGCGAAAGATTTTTCACCTGTATTAGACTATTGCTATTACTTACAAAATAGATGCACAATAAGAACTGCGAAATTTGGAATAAACAGATATTTCGGGAAAGAATTACGAGTAGATCCTGTAATAATAAATCAATTAAATTAGTGTATAGAGAAACGTTCTTGTTGGTACCGACCGCTTATGTAAGTCCACTTTTACGAGTCAAATTTAATTATTAAAATCACGTGTTCCGACCGAATTTTAAAATTTGATTTAGTTGCCACTAAGAGGGTCTGGCGACAATGACTTTCGTTTGCACCAACCTCATGGACGCACATAAGCATTGCAACTTATTGGACGACCGATTTAGCTTTAAATTTGACTAACTTTGACAATAAATCGTAGCGCCGGATCGTATTCGATTCCTTTATTTGTTAATTCGACGTATTTATGAAATTGCGGTTCTGAAGAAGGCCAAGTATGGCCGAAACGTAAACCAATTCGTTTATTATTGTATTTTGGAAATAGGGGAGACCGGGGCTAAACCGCCAGTTTTTTTTCGGTGCCGATTTTTACCAACAAAATAAATAATTTTAGTTAAATGTGGTATACCACTGTAAAGAGTGAACCTTTAGCTACAAAATTTATATAGGAAATTTTTATCTATGTTGCTTTGTTTAACCGGTATAGAGCAAAAACGACAACGGTGGAAAAATTGAAATCTCAAAAATGCCGGGGTTGAACCGCCACCCCCCGGGGGCTAATCCGCCACACTGCATTTTCAATACATATACGTACATCTAATCCTGAAAAATGATAGGATACATTTTAATAATTATTTTTTAAGAGAAAAATATAAAAATTAATTAAAAATTTTTATGCGAAACATTTTTTTTACTTATTCCATAAACAATTTAGGCACGTGAATACAGATCCTGACAAGCGCACGCATGTGTTGTGTGCCCTACGCTCGCACGCAATGCACTGTTTCCCATATGCTCTGTTTATTGTCAACTTCTCTGAGCACACGCAGCACGTATTATCCGAGTCTTCGTCAGAATCCGACCGCTGCTGCTTCCTTGATTTCGATTTACGTCCACTGCTCGTCGAAGGCTGCGGTTCTGTTTGTGTGGCATTTTTTCAAGTCGTTCAACGTGGTTTCTCCGGACATCGAATTGTTTTGCGGCTGCGTAAGCGCTCATTTTATCTTTTCTCACCGCAAGAACTGCCTTCTTGAGTTGCTCCTTGTCGATGGGAGTCGTTTTGTGACGAAACGTCCACATCACCGTCCTCCCAACGGAGGCCGTGATGGTTTGTTATCAACCAGTTGGCCCTTGCTTTTTCAGCACTCGTAAGCAAGTCCCACCTCATCGGCGCGCGAAAACACGTGATGCGCGAGTTCGCGCGTCTCGCTTCGGAGCACGGCCACCTCCTTCGCGACGAATCTCTCGCCCACCACGAATCCCTGCAGGTCGACGAAGATCGTCGCGTCGTCGTCGTCGTCGTCGTCGTCGTCGTCGTTGCTGCTGCTGCGGCCATTGAGTCGCGTGCGTTGGAAAAAATATATTCGAACTTACACCACTCGGTTCTGACGGGATC
>JASTWL010001291.1:0-45130 GCA_035220575.1 Temnothorax rugatulus
ACGAGTACATACGAGAAATTTCAGGGGATGCTTGCCGGAAGATGCAAGATACCGGAGCTCTATTCCTGGGAGGAGCCAGCGGAATGATAACCGGATCAAGGTGAATGCCACTACCACCCGCGCCATTACGCTGGCCGGATCCCTGACTATGAACGGCAGATGTGAGGGAACGCAATACAGCGACCCCCTAGGTACCTGGGACAACGTATTCGTTCAGGCAACGGTGAGAATAACAACGCGGCGGATGGAACTGGCCGTGAAACACTCCACAAACGAAGTAGTACTACCATCCGGCACCCGCTGTCCAGCCATGGAGGGCGAGTGTTACGACGCTGATGGAACAATGACATATTGGAAGACGCTGCCAACCGATACCTGCCAATTCAATAAATATGATGTACTGTACGAGGGAAACGCCCACCGAGTCTCACCTAAACCCACCCAGAAGGAGACCCCGGTCATCTATACTCTGACAACGAGGGACATTACCTTCGCACTGGCCAAGACTACGGAAACGAACCTCTGCGGGTACAAGATAATACAAACAGAGCACCCGAAATTGTTCATCCTCGAAACAAGGCCGGGGCGAACTTTCAAAATGCAGACGGGAATATCGATTGATAACCTGGACATCTTCACGTATGTGAACAGCAAGTTCATATACGTCGAGAAACATATGAGGACGCAATTGACGCAACTATACCGGGACATAATGAGCCAAAAATGCGCTCTCGAGAAGCAGGTGTTAGAGAACGCTTTGTCTCTTGCCAGCATCGCCCCCGATGAAATGGCGTATCGAATCATGAAGGCGCCGGGCTACACCGCCATCACAGCAGGTGAGGTCATATACATAGTTAAATGCGTACCAGTTGCGTGCAAAATAAGGCAAACGGAGAGCTGCTATAGCGAGTTACCCGTTTCGCATAACAACGCATCCTATTTCCTGCTCCCGAAGTCCCGAGTGCTGATCAAGGGTGGCACAATCCGAGACTGTAATGAGCTCCTACCTTCAATGTATAAGGTAGACGAAGCATGGTTCAAACTAATGCCACGCCCAGTAGAAGCGTTGGCCCCACCTACGATCCAGCCACTAACGAAACCACGATGGAAATACGTAAATCCATCCAACCTCGCCACGAGTGGAATATATTCTACACAAGACCTTGACCGCCTCCGTGATCACATCATGTTCCCTATAGAAAAACCACCGATGCTAAACACATTGGTGCAGGGAGCAATGGGTCGCGACATACCACGCGGCACTGTCTCACTATATAACCTGCTGGACGAGGAGTCGTTGGAGAAGATTGCAGAAAGCACCGGCCAACGCCTGTGGAAAGGATTTATCACATTTGGATCGGCAAGCGCTGGAGTATTAGCCATCATCCTCCTGTTCCGCCTGGCCAAGTTGATAATCGATTCAGTCATCAGAGGCTACGCGCTTCATTCCGTCTACGGTTGGAGCATTCACCTGCTGGGAGCAATATGGAGCTCTATCACTCACTTGCTCCTACATCTCAGCAACAGAAAGCCCGCCCCCACGGAAAACACCGACCCGGAGGCACCACCTCTCGAGCTAACCACACTCGTCCCTGCCAAGGAGGAGCCCAATGCAAGTAGCGACAACACCAAGGAAATGGACTACGGCGAGCTCAGAAGATATCTGCGCGACAATTAGTAGTTAACTAAAGATAAGGTTAGTCGATAACTATATTTTGTAATCCCCTTGCTCTAATAAAGGAATCTTAGAAATAAGCCTAGTAAAATGTTGGAACAGCGTCCAACATTTTAAAATAAGGGGGGAGGTGTTACATCCGCCCCACCACAAAAAACCGAACAAATTCGAAAAACCCTTAACTACACGACTCCACAACAATTTCACTTACCGACAGTCGAACTTACCGACAGTCGAACTTACCAACAACAATTTTTCTTACCGACAGTCGAACTTACCGACAGTCGAACTTACCAACAACAATTTTTCTTACCGACAGTCGAACTTACCAACAACAATTTCACTTACCGACAGTCAAACTTACCAACAACAATTTCACTTACCGACAGTCAAACTTACCAACAACAATTTCACTTACCGACAGTCGAACTTACCGACCGTCGACCATACCCACAACAATTCATCTACCTACAGTCGAACTTAACCGCAGTCGGTCAACTTACCGACCGCCGGACTTACCATCAACTGACCCTACCAACGGCCGAACCCCATACCACTAATAACAACATTCCCACGTAGCACATAAGCACTAAGTATAAGCTCGCGCAACACACCTTAAGTTTAACTAAGAATAACTAACCACTAGCGGTAGACATACGTATAACAATTACGAAGCTATTAAATAATCTCGACGCTTTAAGAACTTTCGAAGACACATCCTCAACCCTTCCGACCACCCGTAGCGAACCCTTCCTCGGACAACTCGTAAACATCCGGACCCTTCTCGACCCTTCCAGATCCTTCCAGAGCCTCCCGGAAAAACTTTCCCTAAACCTATGAGTCATACACCATAAAACTACCCGAAAGAGAAATCAGAAAACAAAGCCGATGACGCAACACCAACGCAAACTTTCCACTCATTTTCCTTAACCCTTCCTTTCGACCACCCCCGCTCCTGACACACAGGGATAAAAGGACGAGCTTCCCAAGGGACGCTCTCAGTTGTCTCAGTTCTTTGGACGTGTCATCACCCACGACTCAGGGTGAGCCTCAGTACTCGAAACTTCTATTTCCACACGACTCCTATATCCTCCTACATCCTCTGGTTCCAGAATAATCCTTCGATATTCAATAAGCACATTCAGTTTAAGATTACTTCGTTATAACCGTACTTCGCTATTAATATTAGTAAATTGTAACCAACATTGCCATTGTATAAGACTTTAGTAATATACTATCGTTTTACCTACATACCTCTAGTCTTTGCATTTATTCAATATCCTTGCTCTCATCCTACATCCCTGGCGAATATCACCTTGTAAAGAAACGACGCCTAAGCGTCTGTGTTACTGGTCTTCCCCTTGTTCACTTCTGCACACGAGGCAGTGCTGTACGAGCGGCACGCTTTCGGTTATTGAAGTCTGCACACGAGGCAGTGCTGTACGAGCGGCACGCTTTCAGTTGCTAAAATCTGGAGATAGACAGTGCTGTACGAGCGGCACGTCGAATCACCACAGCAACGGGAATCAACCACGTATATACACACTATCACTAATAAATGACTAAGACGCGGAAGGGCGGATTAAAACACCGCAGTCGCAGATTAAAACGCTTCCTTTTCGAACTCCCTTACTCCCCTGTTCTGGGTACTGAACTCGACTACACCGGGGACACAGAATACGAGAATTACTTCGCCGCGAAGTCCGCGTGCAAAGCGGAACCGAAACCGAGGATTGTTAACATCGAACGTGTGCGCGCCATTTTCATAACAAGAGAATCGCGAGCGTTTATGGTGCGTCGTTTCTGCTATCGCCTCACTCCGATCAGAGAAACCGAATCACCGTCTATTCCGTCTTGGAGGTGGATCAATTCCATCAGGAAGGACGATCCCCGCCGCGCCCGGTACGCACAGAGACGCGCTGAGATTTTGCACCAGCACTACGGAGCCGCGACGCCAGAGCACTGGGGAACTGCAAGTCACCCCCTAGAGATCGATTAACCCCCACAAGGTAAGTGTTTGTTTCTTTATCGACCGCTGTTTCTTTACCGACCGCTGATGGTACGTGTTTGTTTCTTTATCGACCGATGGTTCTTTACCGACCGCCGATGGTAAATATTTGTTCTTCTTTTACCGACCGCTGATGGTACGTGTTTTACCGACCGTTGATGGTAAATATTGTTTCTTTACCGACCGCCGATGGTAAATGTTTATTCCCTTCTTACCGACCTCCGACGGTATGACTGGCCCCTCTTGGATGTCAGTTACACAACGTCGCGTGTACTCTAGCTGGTTAGGTCGCGCCATTTGCGTCTTTACCGCGTGCCGCCGCCATCGTGTTAGTCAGCGCTACTTGTGCGAAGAGTGTTTCCGCGACTTACCGAGTCAGCAAAGATCCGAATACGACCTTATCTTCAGACACTATTTGCACATAGGATTTCAATATCAAGTCGAGGAGTGCGATTCGTGCGACGTGGTAATCGGGGAATTGCAGGGACCGCTAGGTTGTTCCACGTGTAGGTACATAATTCACGATATTACTAACGCCATCGAGAACAACGGCGAGCGACACTTTCTCGAACCTGAGCCAACCATCGTCTCTATCTCCCAAATCAACGCCCACTGAGAAAGCGTACATCTTGACCGACGCGATCGCGAATGTGTCCTAAACTCCCGGTTACCCGCCGACCGATAGGCGTAATTCCTGCTCCTTCCCCACTTAAAACATGGCTCATGACCGGAATTTGCGTATACTCGTTCCTTTTCCGCAATAAGACCACCGGTGCCGTTATCTGCGAGGATTGCCGTTTTGGAGGATACCGATCGGCACGGCAGGAATTTAAGGGGGTGCTCAAGCATTTCATTCAATACGGTTCAAACACCGATTTACATAGGTGTTCCGCGTGTTCCAAAATCATTGACGACTATCGCCCCACGTACGAGTGCCGCGTGTGTTCCCCTATAGAAGAGGCTTTCGAACGTTACCTGTTGGATCATCGTGAAGAACCGCATAACTCTAATAGACGCGTGAGGATCAATGTAGAAAAAACGGTTTGGTAGAAAGCCGGCCCATCGCGAATACCTTGATCGCGGGTATCCCCGGGTAGAGCCCCTTGGTTCAACGACCCGACAAAGCGATCTAGTCCCCCGCGAACGATCCGAGCTCCGCGCTGCGGCCGCGATCCGCCGGGACGTAACACATGGCGCCCGAACAGGGACCTGATCCGTGAGACACTGGTTCGTTCCCTCCGCCTAGCCCATGAAGGGTTGGATTTATCGGCTATCGAAGGCCGAGTTGGTGGCCGAGTTGGAGAAACTAGAGATCGACCCTAGCGGCACGCTCGATACCCTCCGAACTAGACTACGGGAATTTGTGGACGCTAACCCGGAGTACGAATACTCCGCAGAGAGAGACCAGCGTGGTCCCGCCGAGACGAAGGACCAGGGAGTCCAAGAGAAAGACGAGCGTGAGTCCCAAGACACGATGAACGAGGACCACCAGAACGACGCACCCGTTGCGCCTGACCCGGCCAGGGTCATGAATCAGATCCGGAAGTGGGGATGCCACTTCGACGGAAGGGACCCACTCGCGTTCTTAGAACGAGTGGAAGAATTGCGCCAGGGATACGGATACTCCGGGGACCAACTGCTATTAGGGCTGCCGGAGCTGCTACGAGGAGAAACTCTCCTCTGGTACCGAAATAGTCAGGCGTCCTGGGATTCCTGGGAGAGCTTCCAGCGAGAATTCCGCAACCAGTTCCTACCCCGGCGATACCGCGCCCAGCTGTCAAGAGAGATCCAGGGACGGTTTCAAAAACCCGACGAGCCCTTTCACAAGTACGTGACGGCGCTCCTTACGAGCATGAGACGAGCCGGAGGATTTACAACGGACGATCAACTCGAGCGGCTCTACGACAATATGAGCTCCGAGTATAAGTATTACATCCGCCTGGATGATATTACCAGCCTGGGAGACCTACACGCACGCGCCGCGGAATTTGAAGCTATTGAAAGCAGAACCGCGAGCGGAAGGCAGAGCGAAAAGCCCCGGCCGCAACTCCGTTCGTTGCCAGTACGACATACAACCGGGAGGAATGCTGCTGGCGATGTAAACAGCGCGGACACACCCGGCTAGACTGTAAGCGGCCGGCCAAGAAATTCTGCTCGCGATGCGGCAAGGACGGTGTCCTTACCCGCGACTGTCACCCGACCCCGGGAAACGCCGCACGGGCCGGGGGCGAAGCCGCCGCCACCCGGACCCCGCCACCGTCCGAGTAACCTACCAACTGCGGCCGCACATCTCCGTTCGCATACGACACCGCGCTATGCGAGCGTTGATTGACACCGGCTCCGAGGTGTCCTTCATCAACACGGATACCGCCCGCTACGCGGAGAGCCTCGGATTCCCCATCCGACAGGGAACCAGCTCCGTCCACCTGGCTGACGGAGGTTCAACCACGATACCCGGGACCATGACGCTCCCGGTAAAGATTGGCCGGAAGGTGCTCGAGCACGACTTCCTCATCATGCCATCGCTGCAAGGCGCCGTGCTTATCGGCGTCGACCTGTGGGCCCGGACAGGAATCGTACTGCGGGCCACCGTACCGCGCAAGACCGTACAGGCCTCCGAATGCGGAGCCGTAGCCCAGGGGCTGGCCTCCCGGACCCCCGACGAGGAGCGCCGCCTCCAGGAGTTCCTGCTCACGGAACTCGCCCTATTCGAGGACATCCGCGGCCCGACCGACCGAATCTCGCACCATATCCGAGTTAAGACCGACCGACCCATTAAACAGCGGTACCGACCCAGGAATCCGGCCATGCAGGCAGTTATCGACCGGGAGGTGGAGAAAATGGAACGAGAAGGCGTAATCGAACCTTCCCACGGAGCTTGGAGCTCGCCCATCGTGCTAGTCCGGAAGAAAGACGGGTCGTATCGTTTCTGTATCGACTTCCGGCAAGTAAACGAAGTCACGGAGAAAGACGCCTACCCCCTACCACAAGTGCAGGCCACCTTGGACAAACTGCGGGGAGCCCGATACCTGTCGACGCTAGACCTGAAGAATGGGTACTGGCAGATACCGTTAGCGCCCGATAGCCGGCCAGTCACCGCCTTTACGGTCCCAGGGAAAGGCCTCATGCAATTTCGGGTAATGCCATTCGGCCTACACTCCGCACCAGCTACCTTCCAAAGACTACTCGACGAAATACTGGGGCCGGACCTAGCACCACATGTCCTTGTCTACCTGGACGACATCATCGTGGTTAGCCGCACCTTTGAGGAACACCTCCGGCTACTAAGCGAAGTGTTCCGCCGCCTCCGAGAAGCGAGACTCCGCCTGAATCCGGAAAAGTGCCATTTCTGCCGGGACCAACTCCGATACTTGGGCCACATCGTGGATCGCTATGGCCTCCGAACCGACCCGGATAAGGTGAGCGCCGTGGCCCGATGGCCGGCTCCGACCACCGTACGCAAAGTACGACAATTCTTGGGCATGGCCTCCTGGTATCGGCGATTCGTCGCAAATTTCTCGACGGTAGCCGCCCCGCTCACCCGCCTGACGAAGAAGGGGGTGAAGTGGGCCTGGGGTCCGGACGAAGAAAGCGCCTTCAAGCGCCTGAAGGAGGCACTGACCTCCGCCCCCGTACTGGCCTGCCCGGACTTCGAGCGCCGGTTTGTGCTCCAGACGGACGCCAGTGCACACGGACTGGGAGCCGTGCTAACCCAGCACCAGGAGGACGGAGAGCGAGTAGTGGCGTATGCAAGACAAACGCTCAACGGCGCGGAGAAGAACTATAGCGCCACCGAACTAGAATGCCTCGCGATCGTATGGGGCATCCGGAAGATGCGGGGATACCTCGAGGGGTACTCCTTCACCGTGGTGACCGACCATCAGTCCCTCCGGTGGCTGCAACGCCTGGAAGAACCCACCGGTCGGTTGGGCCGGTGGCTGTTTGAACTGCAACAGTACGATTTCGACGTACGCTACCGAAAGGGCAGCCTCAACAAGGTCGCTGACGCGCTCTCACGTCAACCGGAGGTATGCGAGGCTCAGGCCGCCCCGAAGTGCCCATGGTACCGGCGGATCCTGACCGGAGCAAGGCAACGCCCCACCGAATTCTCAGACTACCGCATCCAGGACGGCCAGCTGTTTCGCCACATCTTGCACGATGTAGATTTCCGGGAGGTCGACCCGGCGGAGCAATGGAAGCGCTGCATCCCGAAGGAAGAACGGGCACCGATCATGCGGAGACACCACGAGGATCCCACGGCGGGACACTTCGGGGTCGCCAAGACCATCGCCCGCATGGCCCGTCTGTTCTATTGGCCAGGGATGTTCCAGGACATCACCCGCTACGTCCGACAGTGCCCGACTTGCCTGGCGCACAAGGCACCGACAACCAAGCCGGCCGGGAATCTCCACACGGCGCCCGTCACCAGGCCCTGGCAACAGGTGACCCTGGACTTGGTCGGCCCGTTGCCGCGATCCACCCAGGGCCACGCCTGGCTGCTAGTCATGCAGGACCGGTTTACGAAGTGGGTCGAGCTTAAGCCCCTTCGTAGGGCTACCGCGCCTGCCGTTACCAAGGCAATCCTCGACCGGATCATCTACCAGCACGGGTGCCCCGACCAGATCATCTCCGATAACGGGACCCAGCTAAAATCGGAGCAACTCGAGGGAGTCCTGCGGGCCTTCCGGATCAAGCATCGAACCACCCCCGTAAGGGCACCTCACTGCAATCCGGTCGAGCGTACCAATCGGACATTGAAGACCATGGTCGCCCAATATGTCGGCAAGAATCACCGGCGTTGGGACGAGCATCTGGCCCCGCTGCAATTCGCCTACAACACCGCCCGACACGAAGCCACCGGGTACACGCCGGCGTACCTCAATCACGGTCGGGAGCTCGCCCTCCCACACCCGGAGGACCGTCGCCATGCGGCAAACCCGGCACCGCACCAGACTCGGCGCCGGCTAGAGGAAGCCTACGAGGTAGTACGGGTTAACATGGCCCGAGCGTTTCAACGACAGGAGGCACACTACAACCTGCGGCGGCGGGATTGGAGACCCCGCGTCGGAGACCTCGTTTGGAAGAAGGAGTACCCACTCTCAAAGAAGGCTACGGGCTTTAACGCCAAGTTGGCCCCCCGCTACACCGGACCCCTCGAGGTCAGAAAAATCATCTCGCCCGTTATAGTCGACTTACGCGACCCCCGGGGACGATGGCACCGACATGTGCACGTCCAAGATTTAAAGAACGCGCCGGAGCCTCGCGTCTCGGTCGTGGAGGGGTCTTGTTAGAATCGGGATTGCGATAGCAATGACGAAAGCGCCGCGTGTTTACAAAAATAAAGTCACGTGAACCGCGCCCGGACCGTTTTCGGGGAAAATGACGTCCGCATTCCTAAGCCGGAAAAAACTCGCAAAAAGAACGAAAAGAATACGCCCGCTACCGGTATATAAGCCCGCGACGCGCACGATTTTCCAGTTGCTCTAGTATCGCGAGTCCGTCAACATGGATCAACGTGCGAAGAACCTACTAGAAGAGCTTTTCGGCGATATCAGCGATATTGACGACCTGTGGGAGGAGCCGCTGGATGCGGGGCCGACTACCAGCCCAGGGGACGTTCCGCGCCGCCAGGCCCCCAGGGTGGGGACCCGAATTCAACGGGGCGACGCCGAGAACCGCCGCCGCCCCGCCATCTTCATCGAGCCGGTGCCACTACGGCCGGCCAGGCGCCCTCCGGCCTCTCGAGTAAGGGCGAACCTACGGCCTGCCGAACGCCCACGGAACACCGACCGACCCCCGGCCGGGTTGCCTCCGGACACATCCAACCGTCCGGCACCACGAGCGACGGCCCCGGCGACCAAGGGCACTCCACGTTCGGGGGAGCCGTCACGAGACGTCCACCGGCCCCCAGGCAGACCATCGCCGGCCCTCCCCCGCCACCAGGCCCCACGATCAACGGCCCCGACGCCCCCGATCTCTCCCCTGCTCCCGCACCCTGCCGTCGCACGAGGGATCGCCACGACAAGGGTCGACACACCAGCCTGCGCCGCCGCCACGCCGGGTCGCCCCTCTCTGACCGCGGCCCGACCACCTTCAGGCCCCTGGCCGCCCCGGTCCACCCCGCTGGCCCGAATGTCCGCCACCTCCCCCCTGGACGATCGCATCTGGATCCCGCTACCCACCGGTGAGAGAGTCGCGGTACCACGCTCCGCCATGGTCCGCAACCGCAAATACCGCGCTCGGGTCGGTAACGACCGATGGGTCCTGCGATTCGACCCCCGGGGCGTCTTAACGTCGTGCCAACGCCGCTAGTTTGTAAGTTGTAAGATGTAAAATAAAACAGAGCGTAGACCGATACCTGTGTAAATATGTATGTTTCCTCCCCCAAACGGGGGGGTGATGTGACGATACGCGTATTCGTCACTACCGATACGGCCCTGACGGCCGTCTAGCACGCGCTCGGCGTCACGACGCACGTGCTCCGATGCCAGAGTGGTGGGGCAGCCCCCACCACTTCCACTCGGGGTATAAATAGGGGACGCGAGCCTGCTCGAGTCACCAGTCCTATCCGACTCCTGTTCCTGTCACGACCACTCTCCGAGACCGCTCTCTAGGTTGGGTGCCCCCAACCTCGTCCTCTGTACAGAGAACGGGCGCCCCCGTTCTCACCTGGGTGCCCCCAGGGTACGGGCCTCCCCAGCTGGGTGCCCCCGGTTGGTTTTACCTGCCCCCTCCTGCCTCTGGGTCGGGCGCCCCCGACCCTTTCCGCCGTACGGAAGACGGGTGCCCCCGTCTTCAAGCCGGGTGCCCCCGGTGTACGGGCCGCTCAGTCGGGCGCCCCCGACTGAGCTCCTGACCGACCTGTCTATTAGTAATAAGCCGCGCCTCCGTCCGGCAACCGTGCCTCCGTACCTGTCCGCGAATCCGTCAGGCAACCGTGCCTCCGTACTTGTACCGCGAATCCGTCAGGCAATCGTGCCTCCGTACTTGTCCGCGAATCAACCTTCACACGTACACAGCGGCTCAGCGGAGCAACACACACACACACGCACCTACACTCACACCCTCCATCAATATGTATTGTGAATAGTATAGAATAAAGATCTTTTGTAAAACCAACCAGTGTCTCCACGTTTTCTCACCCTGGCCTGGCGAGCGAATTCCGAGCGAGAAAACGCGACCGTTACAACGTAAACGTCATACTGTGCGAGCCATACTTGTAAAAATAACGTCGCTGATTATGGTGACCGTGAGCCATGAATACGGACGAGTCGGCATTGGTACGGTCACGGTTACATAAAAACTTTCTATGTAAATCTTATCGTCTTTATTAACTAATCTTTCTGTCCGTGCACGGTACAGTCACAGTAGTCACGGTACGGTCACGGTACGGGCATGGCACAATTATGTCTGAATCTACCATAATACTCACATGTCTCCTCACGTGTGCAGCGCAATAATGGATTATCTCGATTGTGACAACTTTGATACGTGTATCGCACTCTAGCGGCGTTTTCTAGAACCACACATGACGGACACGCATGTCGGATACGCATGTGCGCCCCTCAACCAATCACGTTCTTTGTCTCTGCGTGACGGCCATTTTCTTCATCTTTGCGATACGGCCATTTTCTTTGTCTCTGCGGTACGGCCATTTTCTCTACGCCTGTCATTGGCGGTTATCACCGACCAATCAGAAAAGTCGCGAGTGCGAGTCAATCTATTATGCGTTTATGGATTGATCGCCATCTAAAGATCGAATGAAGCAAAAATTTCAGTAGTGAATTCAGTGAACTTAGTGAATTCGATTGATTTCAAGGATAGGCGAGAAGAGGAAAAGTTCAGAGGAAGTATTCAAGGAGTAAGTTCTATTATTTTTCACTTAAAATACTTGAAAAACTATTATTTTATTGTACATTTATAATGAATGTGGCATACATTTTCAGGTTAACTTTTTTTGTCTGTTATACGAGTACCCCAAAATTACCGATTGTCCTTTCAGATTCTGTAGAATGGATAAAAAATATACGAAAACGTCGAATAATGCTTATTAAAGGAAAAGCATTCAAAATCGACCAAACAATTCGAGAAAATTTGGCACGCTCAGGCATGGTATATCGCACAGCAGTGAACGTATCATTACGTACAGCACACACTTTTCAGTGGCCAGATTAGTTGCACATTCGAGACGATTTTGGAAAGATAATACGCCTATATCTCTCCCCTTGTCGCTCTGCTCGGCCGGCGAGCCCTACATGTGACTAGCGTGGCCGAGCGGAGAGGCAAGGGGAGAGAAGTAGGCGTAGCTCTCGAAAATCGCCTTGAATGTGCAACTAATTGCGACCACTTTAAAGTTTCAAGGTTTTTATCCGTTATTTATCTGTAATGTACTATACATACAGATTAATGTCAGCATAATTACGGATTTTTACTTGCATATTGACAAACTTATTAGATATTTTTGCGTACAAGATAATAAGGAAAATACTTTGAAGCTTTATCTTATTTATCTGAGATTGTTTGCTGTACATAAAGATTAATGTCAGTATAGTTACGGTATATACGTATTGATTGATATTCCATAAATATGCTGACATTAACCTTTATGTACAGCAAACAATTACAGATAAGTAACATACAGCTTCAAAGAAATTAATTTTCTCATTATTGTATGAGGAATTATGTAAATGTCTAAAAACTGTCAATACACAAGTATTGATTTATTCCGTCATTGTGCTGACATTAATCCTTATGTATAGTAAATTACGGATAAATAACACAAAAATTCAAAATAATTTTCTTATTATTGTATGCGGAATTATGTAAATATCTAAAAAGTATCAATATACACCTCCACTAGTGTGCGATGTACCATGCCTAAGCGTATCAGATTTTTGCTGATTAATCAACTTTAAGGGTCCATTCTACCTTGATAGGTTAAAAAAGAGGCACTTTTCTGCGAATTTTTCTTAGGCAAGATAAAACAGATATCAAAACCATTTTTTTGCATAATGTTTATCTTTTGTCAACATTTTTCAAAGATTTTCATAAAAAATTGGTTAGTTGACATAAAATATTGACGCCGTGGAAGTGAAACGTGCAATGATTGATTGATACGGCTTAGCTGCGGAAGTTCTCCCGGGCCTTACAATAGTCTGAAACAGATAAAATTAGTGTTTTTACATCAACAATAGTTTTTTTAATTGCAAAAAGAATTCGACAATTTTCGAATGTAAAAACACTAATTTTATCTGTTTCCGACTATCGTAAAGCACGGGAGCACTTTTGCAGCTAGGCCATATTAATCGCTGCATGCTTCACTTCTATGGCGTGAATATTTTACAACTAACCAATTTTCTATACAAATATTAGAAAAATGTTGACAAAAGATAGATAAATACGCACAATCATGCAAAAGAATGGTTTTGACATCTGTTTAACCTTGCCTAATAAAAATTCGCAAAAAAGTGTCTCTTTTTTGAGTCAACAAGATAAAATGGACCCTTAAGAAGGGAAAGCAAGCTGGATGGTTAAAACAGTATTTTTCGGGAAATAATTACAAAGGAATTAATAAAGATACTAAAACGAGTTTTTTAATCTTATTCTATGTATTTTCTAGTATTTAAAAATAAATGTTAACGCAGATAGATATGATTATAAGTTTAAGTGCAGCAGCTGCCAACACTGTCCTTGCTTTTTTTAGGGGTGGTCAACAGAACGTCTCATAGGCCGGTATTCATAATCGGACCTTATATTTAAGACCGCCTCTTAAGTACAATCTTAAGACGTCATAAACCAATCACAGAGCCGTATTATAGCATCTGAAGGAGGTTGGTTGCCATCACGTTGCAAGACAGGCGGCGCATAGTGAGGCCAAATGAAACTGTGTTTCTGAAATTTAAAACGACTTTGATGCTTTTTTAAAATAAAAGGTAATGAAATTTACAACTTTGTTGAATTAGATTTTTTATTTTTTACTTCTCTTTATTAAATCAAACATAAAGAAGTTTAGAAAATTTAGAAAATTTAGAAAATTTTTAATTAAACTGTAGATATCTCATTTAATTTATCATCGGAGATAGATATTGATATTGAATTTAAATGTTTAAACCCTGATTAGGCTTGAAAATACCTTAGACTGACAAAGTTTCACTAAATCTTACCTTATCTTAACAAACGAGATTAATTAAAATTAATTAAAATTAATTAATTAAAATAGCACTTGATTTTAGTTAATAAAAACTGCTGAATAAAGTAAGACTGAAGTATTTCTATTCTGTAATTAATTCTTTTATTATTTATTAATGAATTTTCTTCCCCGACGGGTTTCTACCTTGCCGAAGCCTCGGGGTGGGTGTGCGTGGTTCGCGGGGCGCGGGGACGACGGGACCACTCGTCGGACCCGGTGTTCTCGGGGGCTGCGGGTGGCCGCTCTGAGGCGGGTGGGGGGGCTTAAGGGCGCGCACGGGGATCACCCGCTCAGGGGTGTAGCCGGGCGCGCCCGACCAAGAGGAACCCCCCAAGCCAAGGTGTTTAAATTGCCGCGTTGAAGTCCCTCGAAACTGAAGCGTGCTGCCATCTATGGCAATTTTGAAGCGTCAACCGATTCGATACGATTTCTGTAAGGGCCGACGTAACGAGCAGACGAACGTTGCGCGCGCAGCAGCGCAGCCGCATAGCGACTTAGCAATAAGCGATTTCCGGGTTCTTCTCGGAAGTACGTGCGTGCGGGAAAAAAAGACGGAGCGAACGACCATTCTACATCATTCGTCCGTCGTGGTCAGACGTGTCCGAGCTATCCTGATTTGCCCGCTGTATATTAGCCATCCGAAATTCTGAGGCCTGCCGCCGATATTTGCAGCGTATACGAAGGTGCGACGATTCCATTACGAGGCTAGAGATATTGAAAAGGACGACCACGGAGACGGAAGGAAGGACGAAGTTTATGAGAAGGAAGGATGTCGCCATTTTCGGGGATTCGCCCATTTGAATGTCTTTATACGGAAGGAGATTTGATCTGTGATCGCTTGCTGAGCTTTCACTGTTCCGCCAGTCTCCTAGAAGTGGGAGAACCATTTCACGCATGTGAATGGGCTGGCTAAAAGGTAACTCTTGATGTCCTGGGCAACAATCATAGAGCAAACTGAGGTTGCTACATTCGTAGCTATATGCGCTCTCTGATTGCAGCACATTCAGGAGGTTTCCTTTTTACATGGGATGCTGAGATATACAGTCGCCTCGCTGTTGATTGCTGGGCATCATCCCACGACATAATCCTGTGCCTTAACTACCGGGATTATTGCCTTTGAGTACTCAAAGTAAAACGTCGCTAATATCGGTTGCAACCACGCGTAACTTTAACGTTTTCTTAGACATTTTCTTACACGTCTTCTATGTTTTCTTGTACGAATCAGTATACGGATAACTGGTCTCTCGTAAGATTTACTCGATCTTCATTGCGGAAATCGGTCGAATTGCTAATGGTGAAGCATTGTAAATATCTCTTGTACATATTTCGTTTCTAATTACTTGCGTTACGATTATAGATATATTTTAAGATTTTACGAAGTTTACGTAACAGAACGTACCTCGTATTCAATTTTCGTGAATTAGAGATTCGTTCAACGTCGTATTTCCGACAAAATAATTTCTGCGACTGATACATCATTTTACTTGTGTTTATATTGCCAAATGGATTAATGCTACTGAGTAAATTCTACTCACCACAAGAAATTTTGATTAATCGTTCAGTGACTAATTGTGATAATTACAAGTTGATATATAAGTTCTGAGTTACGTCTATTGTTTGAATACTTATTAAATAAGTTTCTCTCTATTTATGAATCATAAAGTAATTTGACTGAAGAACGTTTAAGTACGCATTATTCCATTTTTTTTTATACGTTTTGAATAATTATTTGAATTCATGTTGATTACCTTTATATTGTGACTGATGTCTTATTAATAGTCATTTCATTTCCTTTAAGCTTGCTTTATAAAATTAACAAAAGAATATAACAACAAGCACCTTGTTTAGTTCACTTGTATTCTCGAATGTTTCAATTAACGAATGGGTATTCAAAAGACCTTGATCGACATTACATACTTCTCTGTGAAGTGACTATTAATAACTGAATTTATTTCATTTATAATTTCATGTCTTATATTTCTCTGCCATATTTACTACATGGGTCCGTTGGTAGGCGTGATGGAGGACGGACGTGCCTTCCGCGTGCTCCGTAATATATACTTATAGTGACGCCTATATCTGCGTTTTTTCCGTCTGTTCTTTGATTTGTGGCGATGCGCGCAAAATTTTTACGTAGTGCTATATAAAAGTTTTGTGAGTTTTACATTAACTCTGGAAAATACTTATAATTTATCTTCTGCACGATCATGCCCGAGCACTCAGGTGTCTCGTGGCTTTGTCATTGTAGTACTTAATACTTAAAATATTGATAATCCGTGTTGCATCGCCGCGGATCACTAGCTAGAGAGTGTCATCTGTCTTTTGTGCATCACGCCACGTGAATATTATGATATTTCCAAGAATTTTATCTAATATCTGATAAATATCTCTCGTGCCACGTCCGCACGAGCATTAATGGCTGTCCATGCATGACGAGAGGAGACGATAATGGAGATGATATTGGCCTTATGTACCTATATTATCCATGCTAAATATACTGGAATTACTTATATATGAGGGAGGCTTTAAAATTATAGCCATTTTATTGGTGAGTTCATTTATCTGTCTGAACGTGATGTAACGTCTTAACTTTCTCCGTATATATTTGCCGCTTATCGGCCTCCTCTTTGATAAATCGTTGTAATATCTATGAAATTGGCCGAATAATGTATCGTAAATGACCTTCGAAATGGCCAGATCTCATGGCTAAATATTTACGTGGCCTCATGTTCAATTGCCGGTTCGTTCCATGCGTTCAAGATGGCCGATCTATCGAGATGCCATTAATTGCGGAGTTGATACTCCCGTCCTCTAGATCTAGATGTGCGTGCCGACGCGACTCCCTCTGTCTTTGTCTTCGCCTAGAACAACTATTGCGTGCGTGAACATATCTCGCGTATTTCCGGACGTTGTGTATTGCGGCGGCTTTACCCTGATATGTTGTGGGCGAGGTTAAGGGATCGGGAAAGAAAGCCCAGATAAATTGAACAGTGTTAGGATTATTCTGCGCCAGACTGTGATATCCAAATTGTAGACAAAGTCAGGAAAAGTCTGGATATCGTTGCTTTTGTAATGCACTGGCATTATATTGGCGTTATTTAGTATTAGTATTGCGACTTGTTATACTCTGAGAAATATCAGAGCATTTTCATGCTCTGATTCACACACTGAGTAATATTTAATATTTCTCGTCCTGTGTCATGTTCTTTTTATGTTCTCTGTGCTGTTGTATGTGTGTAACTATGTTCCTTATTTGACAGCATCTATTGCAAATAAAGAATTTATTTTCTGACGTATGTTCTATTCAATACACACTTATTTCCATACAGTTACAAAACTTTGATATCTATCACTAAAGGTGGGTGTTCGCAGCATACTTAATTTTTTTTTTTTTTTTTTTTTTTTTTTTTTTTACACAGTTACTCTGTGTGATATTTTTGTCATAAGCCTTTAACAGCAGCTTGAAACATACCTGATTATCTGAGTCTATAATTACAATAGAAATAATGCGTTTTTTATAAATCTCATGGCGAGATGTTTCAACTTTTTGCATACTTACTTACACTGAATTGTTGATTATAATAATGTGCTTATCATCATACCGATAATCTGCATCTGTGACTTTACTGTATATAAGAATATCGTTTCTTATCTATTGGGACCAATAAATTGTTTGCAATGAGTGTTGTTATTGTACTTATTGTTTTTGGGCCTTGTGTATATGCATTGAGGTCCTGCATACGCACTCAGTGCTGCCTGACATGGGCAATCCGTTGATGAATAATGGACAGGAGAGGAATAAATAAAGAAATAAATATATACAATTACTGTCTAACACATTATATACATGTTAGGTTAACGGGCCTCTTCGCTTAATGTCATTTCTTAATGTTTATATATATATATATATATATATATATATATATATACGCTTTTGTTACTAATAATGAGTACCTTTCATCCTAATCCTGCGTTTCACAGTAGGTGAACAAACAATTAATAATAATAATTTTACATATTATATACTCGACACGCGTCTAGGTTATGTCTTTTGGTGCGCGCAGACAATGTTCAAACCAGGACTCATGATATACGCGAAAATAACTCACCTGAGTCTAGGGACTTTTAGTGATTATGGCTGATTCACATGTGAATGCATCCTTATGATCGCCTTAATGAATTTTTCTATATAATTTGAAGATCTTATGTGTACAACTGCATAAATAGTACATGCATACGAATATAGTAGGCTTATTTGTTGAAACTACTTAAATGTGAATACTTAGTTATAAATTTGAAAATACACTTGTTGATCATTCATAACACTATTGATAATCAACATTGTTTATAATTCTGGTAAACCTTCTGGATAATTAGCGTTTCTATAATATTTTGCTACACAAATCGCATAAAGCAAATCGATGACATTTAAATTGGTGTAATAACATATATAAACTTTGGAATTATTACATTATTTTCGATAAACATGGTTTGAAATATACTTGGGATTTGACTTATAACGTACTGTCTTAGTTGCGATTCTGCGATGATATGTGATTTCCAAAACCTTTATACCTGTTGGAAACTCTTTTAGTACTTTGATGATATTACCTTTTGTTTATGGCCTAAAAATCGGCCAACCCTGACTTCTTCTGGATACAATCTTGCGAAATTATACAATAAAATATGATGAATGAAATAAAATGCACCAGAATCAGTCAGGGCTGCCTTTTGCTTAAGTAAGTCTCATGTATTGATACTTGGTCTGTAAATAGGATTATACATATGAATTGTTATACTTCACCTGGTACGGAAGAAAGAAAGAAAAAAAAAAAAAAAAAAAAAAAAAAAAAAAAAAAAAAAAAAGCCAGGTGACTTCGTCGGCGATACACTGTTACTGTTGAACACACCACTATACATGTTGTATCTTAGCGTATGGGTTCGTTTTTGCGAACAATCTCTTTGGCTTACCCCTTGCGTCCTTTGCTCATGAACTGCGCAGGGTTAATCCAAATTAATTGTATATATATCCGACCATCCGATTTTTTGAGCATGCATGTGGACGATGCATGCCCATTGTGAGTTGTCCTAGGGGAAGGACACCCCAAATAAAAAACCAATAATATAAATGAAATGTCTACAGAACAGAAAGAAATCTTACCGCCGCAGGGGCCTCGGAACCCCAGCGACCGGCGTACCTCCCCTATTGTCCCTGGGGGGGATACGTCGTTACCCAGTGAAGGGCCATCACCGGCGTTGCCCACGGGCGCCGGTGACGAAGATGCTACCGCGGAAAAAAACTTGGGCACCGGTGACGAGGAAGTTATCGATATGTACGAAGACGACTTGCAACAAACGACGAAAGATAGATCCCATGCTGACTTGGTTAAGGATATTATTGAGGGAGATTATCTTGATCGTCAGGCTAGTGTCTCTCCTGAACATCGTCAATTTTCATCCGAAACAGACCATCTTGTCGCAGTGGACTTCGCAACGACTAGTCAGAGCCAGGATATGGCTGTTGAAGATACGGAGAAAACAATTACATATGTCCCAGACTCTGACGAAGAAGAGGAGGTCATATCTGAATATTCACTTAGAAGTGAAAAGAAGAGGAAGGAGCCTTTTACTCCCCCTAAGGAACACTCACCGGTAGACAAAATACCCCCGAAGAGAACTAGATACATTGCGGGTAGGAGGGTTAGGGTACAGAGTGGAGGCGTCACCCCTGCAGCGACTGGCTCACTGACGTCAACCACAAGATAGCGCCAGGACTGGACAGAAACCGAAATCTCCGGTTTTTTTGTTTGGGGCTTCTCAGCGGTCTGTCGCGGGAGGTATTTCTTTTCCTGATTGTACATCTGGAGCCTCTCAACAATTAAATACGGATAAATCTTCCTTTCCGATGAGCACTGTTGAGATGACTTCACTTTTGGCATCTTCTCATTCTGAACCTAATGAACATCATGAAACTGATGCTACTTTTCTTCCACCCCGGCCGCCTCAAAGGAGTCCGAGAGGGAGAACGAGAACTGGAGGTAAGATTAAACCTAGAATTATCAGCAAGGATCGCCTCTCTAGGAAATGGACTTTGATTGAGTCGGGCGCTGAATCCCGCTCTGAGAGGGAAAGTGATACTGGGGCTGGTAATGTCACGGATGATCACAGACGGCCCGCTTATGACGGCATCCGCCTTGGGAGGACCCATCGGATATCATCCTCCGATTGGGTTGAGGATTCAGAGGACGGTTCCACCACCACGGCAAAATCCGAGATTAAGGAAATAAATAGAGAAATAAATAAATTAGTTGAACGAAAACATCAACTTACCAGGAAGGTAACGGATGTGCGCCCCGGAAAGTCTTCTGACAGGGACACCTCTGGGAAATCTCGTAAGACTTCTTTCCGAAGCCCGGTAGTTGGCGATACAGACGCGAAGAAGAGGAATCAGCACGGACCAACTGTCGACGCTCCACGTAACGGAACTACTCGCAACAGGACCCAGCGGAGGCCCCCCAGAACCGCCGCGGTTCTAATAACCAATGTGGACTCTAAAACATCCTACTCGGATATTTTAAAGAAGGCTCGAGATAAAATTCCCCTAAATGATTTAGGAATAGAAACATCCAGGATTAGAAAGGGAATTAACGGCGGTGTCGTAATAGAGATTCCCGGAACTGACGGCGCTTTAAAGGCAGACAATTTAGCAGTTAGGTTGAGAGGTGTCCTGGGAGAATTTGCTAGAGTAACTAGACCAACTAAGACCGGAGAAATCCGGCTTTGGAATATGGACGATTCCACTACGCCCTTGGACATTATCGACACAATCTCGGTTGTCGGAGGCTGTGATGATACGCAAATCAGGATTGGAAATGTACGTCAAATGAGAAATGGCCTCTTTTCCGTTTGGGCTAAATGTCCACTTTCTGCGGCCGTGAAGATTGCTGATTTAGGTAAGGTCAGAATTGGATGGACCTTTGCACGGGTCGAGCTGTTAAAGGCTAGACCCGTGCAATGTTTTAAGTGTTGGCGCTTCGGCCACGTGCGCAATAATTGCCCGTATCAAGAGGATCGCACTGGCCATTGCTTCCGTTGTGGGGCCCAAGACCATAGAATTGACAACTGCAGAAACGACCCGCGCTGCGTTATCTGTGCGGGCATGGGCAGACCGAGCAATCATCGTCTCGGCTCTGTGAAACCATGCTTTGAGGATGAAGTGTTAAAGTCTAGAGTTAATGCAAGAGGTAGTCGATCATAAATGGCTACTTTTATACAGGCGAACATTAATCGTAGCCGAGAGGCTCAAGATCTCTTAATCTTGCATGCTAATGAACTGGGTGCCGTGGCGTGCACGGTATCAGAGCCTGCCCGCATGCCCGGCACTCAGCAATGGTTTGTTTCTTTGAATGGCTTGGCTGCCGTTTATATAAATGTCCGCATTGCCCAATATCCTGCGGTACTTGTGGTGCAGGGTGTTAATACCGTTATAGTGAAGTTCAACAATTTGTACATATTTTCTGCATACATCTCACCGAATGTAAATATAGAACAATACGCGTCCTTCATCGACGAGTTAACAACTCTTTTTACGAGCGTTCCTAGCGGCGCTAATGTTGTTGTGTGTGGTGACTTTAACGCCCACTCGCATTACTGGGGCGCAAACCGCACGGATCTCGAGGGGGAACTGCTTGCCGCATGGGCCGCACAATTTGATCTGAGACTTATCAACTCCGGCAATATTCCTACTTTTGAGAATCATCGGGGCTCCTCTATTCTGGATCTTACCTGGGCTTCCCCAGGCCTAGTGAGTAGAATTGTCGATTGGAAGGTCCGCTTGGACTTGGAATCGTTGTCTGACCACAGATATGTGACTTTCCGCATTTCTGACTCTTGCCGGAATTCTCCCACGCTTTCAAGATTACAGCGCTGGAACTTTAAAAAGATGGACGCTGATTTGTATAAAGCTTCTATAGAGTGGACGTGTGCGGTCACACCAACCGACGATAATTTTTTGATTAACCACAAACCTGACCGTTGGATTTACCAGTGTATCCTTGATGCCTGCCGCGCCTCTGTTCCGCGCGTCAGTGTTCGCAGGACTAACTCCGTCTATTGGTGGAACGAGACCATCTCACAATTAAGATCCGAGGCTGTTGCTGCAAGAAGACTGTGGACCCGCGGTCGTCGAGCGGATTCGCCTGACTTGCTGGAGCAGAAGAGGGCGGCTTATATCGAGGCCAATAGGAAACTACGACTCGAGATTCGTCGTGCCAAGACGAAGTCATGGCAGGAATTGATTTCAAAGCTCGACGACGATCCCTGGGGGCTTTCTTATAGGATCGTCCTGAATAGGTTGAGGAAGCCCGGCCCAGGATTGTCGTCCACGTTGGAGCCGCCCGTCCTTGACAAACTTTTGGACGGACTGTTTCCACCCGGCAGAGAACTCACGCCTGTCAATCTTGGAAACTGCGAGGCGGACATGTATCCCATTACTGATCAGGAGGTCATTGATGCCATCAGGAGTAAAAAGAAATCGAATACGGCTCCTGGACCGGATGGTTTCAAGGCCACCGCCCTTAATAGACTTCCGCTGGTTATGACTAAACGCCTAGCCCAGTGTTTTAATATATATATTAAATATGGAATTTTTCCACCGTCATGGAAGGTCGCGGATCTTGTTCTAATCCCCAAGGGCGAGGCTTCCCCCTTGGGAGAGGTCCCGAAGGCTCGACCCATTTGCCTCTTGAGCGAAATCGGCAAAGTATTTGAGCGAATTATCGCTGCTCGTGTGAACTCGTGGCTTGAGGAAAATCCTGGATGTAACTTGTCTAAGAATCAATTTGGTTTTCGGAAGCAGCGTTCCACGGTGGATGCTCTTTTCCATGTTATGAGGATCATCACGGAGGCTCGTGCGAGGAAAAAGGTGGTTTTGGCGCTTTCCCTCGATATACTCAACGCGTTCAACTCGATCAAACTCTCCGCCATCAGACGCGCTCTGAGAACCAAGCGTCTTCCGAAGTATCTTCGCCGCATTATTGAAGCGTACCTTGGCGGCAGAAAGGTGCGCTACGTGTCGAGGGATGGAATCAGACGTACGAGGAGAGTTCACAGGGGGGTCTCACAGGGCTCTGTGTTGGGTCCTCTGCTGTGGAACTTGGCCTTCGACTTGGTCCTGAGGACTCTTCTACCCCATGGATGTCATATCGTCTGCTATGCAGACGATACATTGTTAATTGTTGAAGAGGACGACTTTGACGCCGCCTGCGCATTGGCCACTGAGTGTTTGGAATATATGTTAAAAAACATCAATCTCCTTGGTCTTAAGATTTCATGGCCTAAGTCGGAGGCCATTTTCTTTGGTCAACATCCGCGCAACTCCGTCTTTGAGTTCTGGGGCGTTGAGGTCCCTATATCGAACTACATGAAATACCTGGGTGTAATTATTGACTCCAGATGGTCATTTACCAGGCACATTAATTACATAGCTGAAAAGGTGTCGAAAGTCAGCAGGGCACTGTGTGGCATTTTGCCCAATCTGCGTGGACCCATCGAAAGCAAACGTAGGCTGTATTATAGCGTCGTCCTCTCCATTGCCCTATATGCGGCACCGGTCTGGAGCCAGGCCCTGTCTTCGGAGAACAAGCAACGTATCATGAGGAGAGCGCTTAGGCTTTCAGCCCTACGCACCACAATGTCTTATCGAACTGTATCATACGAGGCCGCGACCCTATTAGCCAGGATCCCTCCATTTTACTTATATGCGGATTACCTGCGACGTACATACCTGCGCCTGCGGGACCTGAAGGAGTGTGGTATGTTCACTGCCGACTCTCCCTCGGAGGTGAGAGATTTGGAATGGAATGTTTTGAGGGAACAATGGCTTACTCATATCTGTGACAACAACTTACCTGGCAGAAGGACAAGAGAAGCCATCTCTCCATCTTTTGATCTGTGGCTTGATCGACGTTCAGGCTTCCTCACATTTAGAATAACACAACTTCTCACAGGACACGGATGTTTTGGCGCCTATCTCTATAGAATCGGCAAGGAGGACTCGGCAACCTGTAGATATTGCTCTCTGGAGGATGACACTTCGGAACACACACTGGCGGTATGTCCGTTTTGGGGCCACGAGCGTGGTGAATTAACTGCGATTGTAGGCCAAGACCTTTCGTTGGCAGTGATTGTAAATAGAATTTGTAAGGAAAGCGAAGCGTGGCGTGCCTTCTCCAAGTTTGCGGAGCGAGTGCTCTGTCGTAAGGAGGAGGACGAGCGAATCAGGCAACGGGGCCCTGCGGACCCTAATAATATGTAATTATTGGTGTTGCGTAGCAATATCCCGGGTTAGGTTAGGACTCTATGGGTATACATAGGAAACTTGCGACGGGTGGCGGTGCCTCGGCTGGCGGCGGGCGCCGGTCTTTCCCGGGTCTTTGTTCCCCCTGGGGTCCGGTGCATCGTGTGAGCGATGTTCCCGGATCCCTGGGGGGGGGGGGGGTGGGTCGGGTTTGGCCGGCGGCGCCGTCTTTCGGTCCCGTATCTCGTGTCGCGCTGTAGTCGGATCTTGTGTGCGTACGCATACATTTCTCCTTTCCCGGGGTTGCTGCCTTGGGGTCGGGGGTCCTCCGGGGGTCGGCCGTCCGGGGCGGGCCGCTCGCTGCTTTTGGAGCTCTGGCATCATTGCTCGGCAATGGTTGCTTGAAGCCTCTTTGTGGCGGTCGGTGCCGGTTGGTCGCCCCCCTGGGTGTCCCCCCCCCTAGCCCTGGGGCAGTTTTTATCCCCGACTTTGTTTTCGGAGTAAGGGATGGCATTTGTTTTCTCTTTAGCGCTGTGCGACTTTGGGATGCGGGACCATTCCCTTTTCTGTGTGGCTGGGTTTAACCTCCTTGTTCTAGCGAGCTCGTTTGGGGTGGGCTCCCCCGGATGAGTGGGGGGGGGGGGTGCCCTCCCCTCTTCTGAGTTATCGCGTTTTGGTTCCTGTGGAATTCCCTCTCCGGACAGAGGGAATTCCTGTACGTTTTTGTTCGTTCGCGTCCCTGTGGCTCGTGAACGAAGTTTGCGTTTGGGGGGGCGTGGACTCTCCTGGATGAGCGTTCTCGCAGCCGATGAGGGGAGCCCTCAGTGATATGACTGCCCGCGGTCATTATCATGAGGGCTCTCTGAGGCGGTCGGATGCCGACATTGTGGACCCTGGATGCTTGAAAGCATGAGACTTTCGCATCATTGGCGTCGCATGTTCGGTCATTCGACTAGGGTTCGTTCCTTTCGGGGATGAAGTGCCCCCCCCTTTTCCTGTTTGACCTCCGTGTGTCCTTTGTTTTTGGTTACGTCTTTCCTGGCGCCCCTGGCGCATGGACTGTCTTGTCACATGATGTTATACCTCTGGTCTTCCGTGTGGCGTGACTGTGGTCCGATGTGCTGATTGTCAGGGAGAGGGGTTTTAGTGGGTGCAAGCCCCACACACCCCGGGAGCCGGGCCCGGGCAGTGCGCGAGGCATTTCCCCTCTTCCGCGTAAACAAAAAAAAAACAAAAAAAAAATATATATTTACTACATGTATATGTTTATTTTGTGTTTCACTACATTTACGTATCGTTTAACAGCCCTTGTGGCATTTGCTCATTCATATTACGAAATAAATAGAACGTTGAAACATTGCGTAGACATTTAGGCTGCCGTGTCTCATTCTTGGACCTTCGTGCTGATCACGACTTATTCAAGACGTGTACACAAGGTGTGAGCAACCGTGCTGATGGCTGCGTGGCGCAGGGGGTGCTGCGTCACTAACGGTGCCTCCCGGAAACCGGGCGACCTCCGGGAGTAACCCCTTCGGGGGGAGCCAAGCCCCGGACATTCGCGGCTCTGCCCGGGTGATATCGCGCGACCGCGGTACTCGTGGGACCAATATGGAAATTGATAAAAATATTAATGAGTATGAGGAAGTCCTCCAGGGCGTGGCCACCTTAGGTGACGAACGACCAGAGGAAGCTAGACCGGGCAGCTTGGGGGAGGAGCCGAATAAGGCCCAACCACAAGCTGGTAAAAGCCGGAAAAGATATAGTGGAGCGGCACGTCGTCGCTACAGAAAGCAGAAGCAGATGGAGAGGAGCAGCGGCGCTGAAAAGCCCGCTACAGAACCGAACTCTGCTTCTGCAGCAATGCAAGGGACGGGGGAGCGAGCATCCGCTGGGTCGTGCAAACGGCTCAGATCGGAACAGAGCACACTCAGTCCCAGTACTGCACAGCTGGGAAAAAAGCCTAAGATCGCTGTAGATCAGAGGACTTTTGCCCAAACAACATCCGGCCTAGTTAGGGTGGCCATGGTACCCATGGAATATCCCGAACGAAAGCTGGACGACAAAGAGGCGGCTCTCTTGAAGGAAAAGGTGAGGGAAAGTATCCTCAGCATTGCGAGGGGTACTAAAGCTCCCACCTTCAAGGGCACCGCAGATAGGGACGGTGCAGTTATTTTTAACTGCACCGATGTAGAAACCGAAGGGTGGCTTCGAAGCCTAACTTCGGTAATAGATTTAAACGGGTCCGGCTGCGTGCAATGCGGCTCGATGAACTGCCTAGGCGGCATCAAGTGGTAGTGCATGTAGAGGACCCTAAGATGCCTGTCAAGGAAGCGATAGAGCTACTTGACAGGCAAAACGAGGGTCTCCAAGCCGCGGACTGGGTGGTCGCGAGGGGCAGTGAAAGCAGGGATGCCACGAGCACCCACTTTGCAGCTCTCATTGGGGAGGGAGCGTTGAGGGCTCTTAAAGCGCTCAACCCTTCTGCGGACTCGGCCAGGCGACGGTTAAGTTGCCTGGAGGTGATCGCGGAGGGGCTTCAAGTAAGAAGGAGGACAAGACGGGTACTGCCTAAAAATGACAGACTCGAATGTCCCCTTCATTCAAATTAACTTGCATCACAGCAAAAGCGCCTCGGCGGTATTAGCCAAGTGCGCAGCTGAGATGCACACAAAGCACTTATTCCTCATCCAGGAACCGTGGCTCATTAAGGGACACATTAGGGGCCTGGGGGGCTGTGGTAGGCTATTTAAAGCCGACAATGCAGAACGACCAAGGGCCTGCATTGTGACAAAAGGACTAGACGCTTGTCTATTACCACAATTCAGTGACGGCGACTTGGTCGCTGTAAAACTGAAAGTTAAAATGGACGACGGGGGGGTCAGGGATCTGATAGTGGGGTCTGTTTACATGCCCTACGATTCGGAAGAACTGCCTCCCCAAAGAAACATGATAGAGTTAGTGGCTTATGCGAAGGAAAGAGGGCTAGAGCTACTCTTGGGGTGCGATGCGAACTCACATCATCTGGTGTGGGGAAGCACCGATATAAACTCAAGAGGGGAAAGCCTACTTAACTTTGTCATGAACACTGACTTACAAATCCTAAACAGAGGAACGGAACCTACCTTCCTGGACTCTAGAAGACAGGAAGTGATAGATATCACACTGTACACAAAGGGCGTAATGGATCTGGTGGCGGGATGGAGGGTCTCGAATGAACCTTCAGGGTCCGACCATAGACAGATTCGATTCGACCTTGTGAGAGTGCGAAAAGAGGAACAATGGGGGAGAAACCCCAGGAAAACAAACTGGGAGGGCTTTAGGGCTGACTTAACTAGTCGGCTAAAAAAGGCACCGACCAGATTCCACACAAGGGAGGACCTATAGGCAGCGTCAGACTTTATGAGTGATGCTATCAGGGAATCTTTTGAAATGAACTGCCCTTTGGAATTGAGGAACGCTTCGGCCAGGATCTCGTGGTGGAATAGGAAGCTATCGGGACTCAGGGCTGAGGCAAGGAGACTATTCAATAGGGCCAAAAATGTAAATACGCCGGGAGACTGGGAAAAGTACAGGAACGCTCAGCGTACTTACAAAAAAGCGATAGTTAAGGCGAAAAAGATGGGGTGGAGGAACTTTTGCGAGGGAATCGAGAGTGCTCCAGAAGCGTCCAGACTCTGCAAAATCCTCTGCAAAGAGAGTAACCCACAGTGGAGCTGTCTTAAGCTCCCTAGTGGGGAATTCACCGAAACAACTGAGGAGACTCTGAATCATCTCATGGAAGTCCACTTTCCGGGATTTCGGAAGTCCTCCTCAGCCACGGAAAACCAACAACAACCTAGGGCTACTTATAAGCCCAGGGCATGGGCGCTGGCAGCAAAAGTGGTTTACCCACAAGCAGTGGAGTGGGCAGTTCGCTCCTTTGAGCCTTATAAGGCAACGGGACCGGACGGCATACACCCCATAGTTCTACAGGAGGGACTGGGAGCAATGATAGGCCCATTGACCAAAATCTTTAGGGCAAGCATTGCTCTAAGACATGTCCCCCAAACATGGAGGGCCACTAAAGTGGTATTTATTCCCAAGCCCGGAAGAAATGGACACATCAGGGCTAAGGATTACAGACCTATCAGATTAACATCTTTTCTGCTAAAGACCCTGGAGAGACTGATTGATAGGTTTCTCAAGAACGGACCACTAGCAGACCACCCTCTGGCTAGTGCTCAATATGCCTACAGGGAGGGCAGGTCCACAGAGACCGCCCTACACCACCTGACGGGCAAGATAGAGACACAGCTAGAGGCGAAAGGATATGCTATTGGACATAGAAGGGGCTTTTGATAGCACCTCGAACACAGCCATCAGGGAAGCGCTGATCAGACACGGGGTCCCGGAACCGCTGGTGGATTGGGTAATGAGTATGCTGGCGGGGAGGAATCTAACGGTCACGCACAACGACACTATCATTAGTGGCAAACCGGGCAAGGGGTGCCCGCAAGGAGGGGTTCTATCTCCCTTGCTGTGGTGCCTCGTAGTCAATGACCTTCTGATGAAACTACAAAGAAAAGGTTTCCTGACCTATGGGTATGCGGACGACATAGCCATAGTGATCACAGGATCCTTTCTAAATATTTTAAGGGATCGAATGAACGATGTCTTAAAAATCGTACAATAGTGGTGCGAGGCCAAAGGTCTGATGATTAATCCATCAAGAACCAATGTAATGGTCTTCACCAGGAAATACAAACCAGAACCCATTGAGCCTTTTAAACTCTGGGGAAAGGTTATCCCGTTCACAACATCAGTTAAGTATTTGGGCCTGTTTATAGACACCAAACTTAGCTGGAAAATACACCTTGCAGAAAGCAGGAAGAAATTCTACTCATGTATGTGGATGTGTAGAAGAGCTATGAGCAAGTCTTGGGGCATCAAAGCTAGTATAGCATTATGGCTATACAGGGCGGTGCTGTTGCCGAGACTGCTCTATGCGTCTGTGATCTGGTGGCCCAGGGCGAGGAAAGTGGAGGCAAAGAACGGCTGAAAAGCCTACAAGGGAGTTACCTAAGGGCTGCAGTAGGGGCTATGAAGACTACACCCACGGAGGCGCTAGAAATTGCACTCTGTATACCTCCACTGGACCTTGCCGTGGAACATGCAGCCAGGAACACAGCATACAGACTACAGTGTCAGGGAGAATGGAGAAATACAGGTCTGGGACACACAAGGCTCGACCTACTCCAGAAAAACCCTTTCACTCTAAAACAGGATAGAATTCTAAGGAAATACCAGTTGGTAAAACATTTTACGATACGAATACCAACCAGAAAAGAATGGACGGATTAAAAGGGAGTCAGGGATCCCAATGTGGATCTATGGTTCACCGACGGGTCGGGCATCAACAACTGCTTTGGAGCAGGATTTTATGGGCCGAAGGATGACCACAGGGAGAGTATTCCTGTGGGAAGCCACTCAACAGTATTTACTGCTGAGATACTGGCTATCCTGAGGTGCACGGAACACCTCCTTAGTAACAACACGAGGGGAAGGAAGATAAATATCTGCTCAGACAGCAGAGCAGCTATACTAGCGCTAGCAAAAACAACCACCGAATCAGCATTTGTTTGGGATTGCATGCTGGCGCTAGAGAGACTAAGTGGACTAAATAAAGTCACCTTGGTATGGGTACCTGGGCATCAAGGAATACCCGGAAACGAAACCGCAGACTTACTGGCAAAGAAGGGAGCAAACGAAGCACCATCTGACCAGGTAGCGGGAATACCCTTTGCAGTAGGAAAAGAAATCATCAAAAACTGCCTGAAAAGGGAGCACTTGTCCAGGTGGGAGAAATTAGAAACCTGCCGCCAGGCCAAGATTTTGATGAAAAACAGCAGACCAGGATGAGCTAAAGAATTACTGGAGCTGACTAAACAAAAACTGAGAATGGCGGTGGGGCTGCTCACTGGTCACTCCGCCTTACTCAGAGCCCATTTATTCAATCTCGGACTTGCGGAACGAAAAGAGTGCCGCCTATGTGGGGACGAGAAAGAAGACAACGTGCATATACTGTGCCATTGTCCGGCACTTGTGTGCAAAAGATATAAAACTTGGGGACAAACGTACCTAAGGCCCCAGGATCTGGCAAGTGTTAGGGTTATAGACTTAATAAACCTGGTACAAGGCTCAGGGCTGATTCTATAGACCTAGCAAATAAAAGAGTGGGGAGGCACAAAGGATCAGCAAGATCTAGGTACCGTCAGGGGCCCTAGTGGAACCACCCACTTGTTTATTACTACTACTACTATTAATGAATTTTAAGTTATTAACAAGTTTTGAGCGTCCGCATCTATTGGAATTGGACAGAATGCAGTACGAAGACTACTTATATAAGGATCTGAAGATCAATAGCTTATTTATAATGTCTTTGTTTGTTACCAATCTGTTATGTTTTCGTGTATCAAATTCTGTGTAAAATGTTTAAAATCTATACTGCTACAGTTAAACGGCTGATCACGCACTTTTTTGTAATGACTCATAAACGTATTAACATATGATTGAACGTAGTATTTGGGAACAAGAATTCAACTCTTGAATGAGAATTAACGAAGATTAGCGTTATCGACTCTTGAACAGCTACATCTTTATATAAATAGATCTTTATACCGGGTGTCTCAGACCACCCGTATCACCCGATTTATTCGTAAACGCAACATTTTAGAGAAAAATGTTTCAGACCAAAGTTGTATGGTTTCAAGGGGTACATAAGATGGTGTTATTGGTTTGACTTTGGATAAGCGTTTGAAGATCATATAAGAGTCATCTTCAATTTTTTAAATAGAACCCCCCATATTGTAGTATATCGTTTGAAAGTGAATAAAATAAGACAAATTTTGGCTCAAGTTAGAGGTTGATACGTTGACTCATTCAAAAGTTATTTAGGTTCAAAAATTGGCTCTTTCGAACTTTGACCCTAAATAACACTCGAATGGGTTAACGTATCGATCTCTGGTTTGCGCCAAATTTTTCTCTTTTTATGCCCTTTCAAACAATATACTACAATATGGGAAGTTCCAATTGAAATTTTTTAGTGCCCCAGGAAGCACCAACTTAAAAATGGAACCCCCCATATTGTATTACATTATTTGAAAGAGCATAAAATAAGAAAATTTCTGGCGCAAACCGGATGTCGATACGTTAATCCGTTCGAATGTTATTTAGGGTCCAATTTCGAAAAAGCCAATTTTTGAACCTAAATAACTTTTGAATGAGTTAACGTATCAACCTCTAACTTGAGCCAAAATTTTTCTTATTTTATTCACTTTCAAACGATATACTACAATATGGGGGGTTCTATTTAAAAAATTGAAGATGACTCTTATATGATCTTCAAACGCTTATCCAAAGTCAAACCAATAACATCATCTTATGTACCCCTTGAAACCATACAACTTTGGTCTGAAACATTTTTCTCTAAAATGTTGCGTTTACGAATAAATCGGGTGATACGGGTGGTCTGAGACACCCGGTATAAGTAGCCTTCGTATTGAGTGGAAGCATTCTGCTCATCTCCGATAGATGCAAAGGCTCAAAACTTGTTAATAAAGTTAAAGTTTGTTAATAATTAATAAAATAATTGATTACATAATAGAAATACTTCAGTCTTACTTTATTCAGCAGTTTTTATTAACTAACATCAGGTGCTATTTCTATCAATTTCGTTTGTTAAGGTAAGATTTAGTGAGATTTTGTCAGTCTAAGATTTTTTCAAGCCTAATCAGTGTTTAATCATTTAAGTTCAATATCAATATCTGCCCTCGACGTTAAATTAAATAAGATATCTAATTTTTGATTGAAAATTTTCTAAATCTAACTTCTTTATATTTGATTTTATAAACAAGGGAAGTAAAAAATCAAAAATCTAACTCGACAAATTTGTAAATTTTATTAGGTTTCATATAAAAAAAGCATCGAAATTGGTTCAAATTTCGAGACTGTAGCTTTTTTGCAACACGAAGTTTTAAGTTTTATTCGGCCCCACTGTGCGGTGGGGCAGAGGAAAGCCTATAGGTGTGCTTTCGCGATATAAATGAGTTAGCAAATGGTTATGTGGAATATACATTTAATTAGCTGTTTCTTAAGGTTTTAAAGGTCGTTGTTTGTACAATTGAAACCTAAATACGTTATTATGCACGTTGAAATGTGGCAATATGCTATTTTATTTTTATAATTTTTTTATAACTATGTAGATTAATCATTTCAGTCTTCGTAAAAGTTTTTTATGAATATTTAAAGAATTATTTACACCTATTTTTATCAAATTTTCATCATTTTTAACACAGTTCGGCAAGAAGCAGTTGGCTCCGCCTAGAAACCCTATAATAAGAGACTGGTCATAAGACAGCCAGTTTTGATTGGTCCGCCAGTTTTGTCAAAAACAAGAGAAACAGAAAAAGAAAGATAGAAAAGAGATAGAGAGAAAGAGAAAGCGATAGTGAATATATATCTTTCTCTTTCGCAGTCTTTTGACAAAATCGCCTTATGGCCTGTCTTTTATTATAGGGTCTCTAGCTCCGCATATTCTCCTTACCTCGTCGTCCCGCGCGCAGTGAGATCCCACTTCAAAAAAGACGGGTCAACAATATCTCATGGGTGACATGGAAAGCTATTGTTTACAAATGATACGCACCTGAGCCTCGAGCTCGTAGACTGTGCGCGGGTCGACGAGATAAGGGGGATAGCGCTAGGCGGAGCCAATTGAAATCGGTCGAGAAGTGCATTTCTTGCTGAGCTCTGATTTTTAATAGCTTTCGAGAGTTACTCGTACATTACAGGTGTCGTAACGTTTTTTCTATGTTGCCCCTGTGTAAGAAAGAGATAAGAGTATAATTTCAATAATTAATTACTCGACAACCATGCAAACAATTTGTCTTCAACTTTGGCATAATTGACAGATTTACATAGACGAATATTTTTCATAAATTTTAACTAATTCTTATTATATTGATTTGAGAAACCAACCTCTTTAAGACATTACTTAGGATGGTCTTGAAATAAGAACCGGTTATGAATACCGGCCATATATGGTCTGAAAGCAAAAATGATGTGATCATCTTAAAGAAGAAACTTAAATCTTCTTACTTCTCTAGCGGATTTTCGATTTGTGCTATTTTAAGAAAATAGCGGCTCACTGTGGGCTAAAACGGCAATCTAGCGGGACAAATGTAGTAATTTTAGTTTTATCTTTAATCAAATGTTCTCAAGTGTTTTAAAATAGAAAGTAAACTTGTACAATGTATTTCAGCCTAATTTGATAACATTTAATATACAGAGTGTTTCTAAAAGACCGTTTATTAACTACATAGCGCTATTCTTTATAAAAAATTGAGTTTTGAGCTTTTTTTTTAATGCTTAATAAAGCAGTAGTAATTACTGAAAAGTGTACAGAGCCATAACAAGATGTTAGTATCATAAACTTTAATTAAATAAAAACTTAACAAACATTTTTGTCTATTATTAAACTATTTTCAGTGTGATGAATTCATGATAAATTCGATAAAAATCAAGAAACTATGAAAAATCATAGATGTCAATATCTGAAAAACACTATATGTAGGAAATAGGCACTTGGCGGCAGCTAATTTTAAAAGATAAAAATCAGAAATGTGTAAGGAATAATGCTAGTAGTAAAATGACGGCGACATCCCGCAGCACATTTTTTGTAGATCTTCTTAAGTTTCATACTTAAGAAATTTCATAATTAAAAATTAGCAATGTTTGACTTAAAATACCGCTGTTATTAACAAACTATTCTAAGATTTGTTAATGGAATTAAAAAATATTTACTTTTTTCCATATTTATCTAATTTAAAGTTTCACTGTTCTTGTTTCGAGCGCTACAATAATTTAATTTCTTGCGGGATGACATTTATATGACTTATTTAAATGACATAACATAATTGCAAGTATATATAGTAAATATATTGTAGAAAATAAACTATCAGATATCTTTCTTAAAAATTAATCATTTATTTAAAAAAAAATATTAATCTTTAAAAAATGACTTTTGTCCAGCTAGATTGTTATTTTGGCCCACTGTGTGGCTGTTTGAAAATAATTTCTCTCTTATTAACGAAAATATTAGATATGCATTTGAAATAATGCACATCTTTGATTATATGTAATAATGAGTAATAAAAATATTAATCCTCAGTTGTCACACGGAGTCAAAGTGATTCCAGACTATTTTTTTTTTAAATAACATATCTTAAGAGTATTATGCAAAATTTTGAACAAAAAACAGAAAAATAAAAGTTATGATTTTTTTCAAGAATATACATTTTTGTAACATAATGCTCAAAAAGTTATTTTTTATAACAAAAACACATTCTACAATGTTTAAACTTAATTTTGGAATTTTTTACGATCCATTTAAACTGTTAGTTTTTTAACAGCAGCTGCTTAAAAATTGGCTGGGGTCAAATTAACCCCGTGTGACAAACGTATTCGAAAAAAGAGGTGTGATAACCGAAGGTTCAATGTAATAAATCGAAATCCAATTTAATACTTTTCTGCTTTTTTATAGAAATCTTAAAAATTACTTAAAATGTTTGCAATTTTTACATGTTGTGTTGTATTATAACGGATTTTGCATTGTTACATTTAAATTATTCTTTAAATTATATTTATTATTTTTTTCAGGTTTTCCCCTCTTTCCTTATTTCAGGATATATATCCTTATCCTTATATATATATATATATATATATATATATATATATATATATATATATATATATACTAGCTTTTCGGCCCGCGCTTCGCGCGGGCCTCAAAGCTAGCGCGTGGGCCTCATAAATGTGGAAGTAGTTCGAGTACATACAGACAAACAGACGGACGGTACTTATATATATAGATATATATACAGATTGATATAATTAAAAAAATATGAGAATACCTATATATAAATCACGTCGTCTGTCTGTATGTACGCGAACTACTTCCACATTTATGGGCCGATCCTCTCGATAAATAATTTTTAATTTAAATCTGCATATAAGAGAATTTTTTTAATTATGTCGAGTTGAAGTTTATATTTTATTACCTTAACTTATAATAGATTTCTTATTTACTTATAAAAATTTTTTTACTCCTAAAGTACCCACCGCTTACCCGCTATATTATTAGCTCTCATACATTTTTTAAATTCTTTAATTTATAAAACCTCTCTGTATACAATATTTTTTGTATAAGATTTTGGATTTTCTTCAATGAGATGTCCTTGATTGCTTGTTTCATCAATCTTAATTTTGACATTTTCCTTTTTGGTTGCTCTAGAAAATGCCACATAAAGTTGACCATGAGCAAATACAGGATAGGGGGGGGGGGGGAGAGAGAGAGAGAGAGAGAGAGAGAGGAGAGAGAGAGAGAGAGAGAGAGAGAGAGAGAGAGAGAGAGAGAGAGAGAGAGAGAGAGAGAGATTGATTGAGCTTTATTAGCCTTCTCGGCTATTTTTTACATAAAATATCCTTAACTTAATTCCTCTACATGAGGTTGTGACCGGACATGATGTGTACAGTGTTAAGAATTCAAGAAATGTACTCACTGGTACGTAGTTACGGTCGCCACTTCGTTTTTATATGCGATAACGAAGAACGCTTATCAGCTCGGCTTACTTCCGGTAGCTGTGATTGACTTCCTCTCGTTCCTCAGCTTCACGTACTTCCGCTGCTATCGCGCGTTTTGACCGATCACGAGATTTACGCGATCGCGCACAGATCTGACGGAACCGGATAGCACTCGCTGGGATATGGATTTTCGAGGGAAAATAACTTGCTATTTCTTTTATTTTAACAAATAACAAGAAATAAATATTTATTATTCACGGATTGCACTGGATTACAACGGATGATCGGATGCCACGCCCGATTGCATCACTTTCCGTGATATACGTTTGCCGTATGTTTTCTTTCACAATTACTGTGTAATCCGAATTACAATTATAATCGGATGTTTACTAGCTTACAAGGAAGCTCGCGGATAACGTACGCGCCCGGATTCTTTCGCCACTCGACGGATTATTATCGCGGCGAGATCTCGTAGACGAAAGATCAATATTCCACGCTAATCGCGTGTAATTCGGAAAAATATTACTTCCCGAACGTTTACTGGCTTACAAGGAAGCCCGCGGATAACGTACGCGCCCGGATACTTTCGCCCACTCGACGGATTCTTTTCGATTCGCGCACGACGGTACGAACGATGTTCTCCTCACGAGGTGTCATGGACGAAAGACCATGAGTCCGTTACACAGTTGACCAACTTCATTTCTTGCGCCTGCGTGGTGCATGGTCAGTAACTTTCCCAGATCTTAGTAACTTTTATGATTTCGTACCGTTTCCATGTTGGACAAGCGCGGGTTATTCAAACAGCTTATTATGCAGTTTCCATGTTTTCTTTATTCAAAATACGCAAATTGTTTACCATCTCGTTTATCAACTTGTTATTAATTTTACCATGCTTCTGCACTCTAGATTCCGGATGATAAACAATAAAACCACCGAATTTATTATTATTAGCGATTTTACGTTCTTAGCTCTACGGCGTCATCAAAATTAAGTTTTAACCCCGAAACTGCGCAATAACCTTTACACATGTAATTCGTGAATCTTATCACTAAAATTAACTCTAATCAAACAAATAATGTTCACCCGATCCAGAAATGTCAATCTACGTCGCTCGCTACCTTTTGTCGGCTATTTCGCGCAACATACGTCTCTTCTATCTTTATTCATATTATCGTTCTTTACAACTCTATATTGCACGAGGTAAGTAACTTTAGCGTCTCTTTTCTAATTTTTCTCTTTTATTTGCAGGTAACGCGCTCCGGCTGGATCATCGTGGGATAATCAACGGTAAGTAATAAAGGTAAGTATAATGTAGGTACGCAATACTCTAATATTTACTTCATTCTCGCTACTGCTTTAATCTATCACGCCCTACTCGCTAAATGTCTTTCAAAATAACATTATATCTGTTTTTTATAGGTCATCTCAGCACTATTGGACTTAACATTGCCATTCGACGTCATCATAGATGCCCTGGTGAGTAAACTAAAATAGAACGTAATCAAACGATAACTAAAATCAATTAAGAAATAAGAACGTCATTTCTCATGACTATCATCTAGCCTTCGTCATAACTAAAAAATTTAGATATACTCCGTGAGTATTCTGTAACGCAAAATAACTAAACTATATCTTGACGTACGCTTATGCGTCTCTATGTCTCGCTAGATAAAATAAAACGAAATATAAAATATATAGAATATATATACATTCTTACTATCTAATATGACGCGGTATCTCGAGTTTACGCGATTTCCTCCCCGTTTATCTCCGTAGTCGCGGCGATTGGTGGAATGTCAAGGTTCGCGCTCTCTAACAGTAATCGCTCAATCAACGCGTCATTCGCTCCCGCTGGAGCATCATCCGTCTCCTTGGTCTTCTCTGGCGTATCTCGCTGCTCCATCAGCTCCGACTGCGCCATGGTATATAGATGGTCTCCTTCCTGGGCCTGCGTCTCCCGAACTTTCAGCTGCGATTGCTCCTCCATAGGCGCCTTTTGCTCAGGAACGCCCGCTACTGCTGCTGCGTCGCCATCTACTGACGCTGAAGACAAGGAAGCCGGAGTCAGCGAAGCCTTCGGCTTCAAGGTACAATAAATTCTCTTAACCTACGTTTGAATGGTTCAATTCTTTCGCATTGCTTAATTTCTATCGGTAGGGCGTTATATATATTCAAACCTTCATAAAATAGACTTTTCTGCGCGCTTCTCGTCCTGCGATATTGAATTCTAATATTCTCAGCCTGCCTCGTTTGCCGTCCACTCATTTTTCCACTAATCTTACTCTATCAATTGTTTCAAACGCTCTCCTGAGATCCAGAAATAATACTCCTACCATTTTTTTCTCCTCAATTATCAATTTCCATTCCTCGATCAAACTTTGAATTGCTGTCTCACACGACTGCTGTTTCCTAAAACCCGATTGGTATTCGGTTAATATTTCATTATCTTCTATAAATTTATCCAACTGTTTTTTAACAACTAACTCTAACACTTTTTCATATATCGGTAACATATTAATCGGTCTATACTCGTTCGCTCTTTTTGGTTTGCTTACCTTTGGTATCGGTATTATCGTGGATGTTTTCCATCCTTCTGGAAATTTACCTGTCCTAAGCGAATCATTTATTACACCTACAAACTCATCTTTTATTACAGGTAGCACCATTTTCAACATATTACTATCTATCCCTTCCTCTGTTCCGTTCTTTCGTGGTAGTTCCCTAACAATTTGTTCCAGGTCTCTTGCAGTAATTGGCTCAACATTTTCCATAATTCCCTTATTCTCAATTACGTAAATAGATCTTTTACCTGTGCCTTTTGTCCCCTTATTACTAATAGATTGCACAATGTTACTAATACTTTTTACATAATATGTATTAAATTTATCCGCTATATTGCATTCTTCCATGTCTTCTAATATTTCAAAATCTACGTTCTCGATGTTCTCTGAACCCCTTTGCTCACCCTTAATTAATTCTTTCAAAGTTTTCCACATCTTAGTAGGATCCTTCCTATTATTATCTATCATATTTTCATAATATTCCTTCTTTTTTGCCCTGATAAGTTTAACTACTGCATTTCTTTCATTCTTGAAATGTTCCCAGTCCTGCACCTTACCTGTGCTTATTGCTCTACTGTGAGCCTCATCCCTTCTATCTACTGCTATTCTTATTTCATCTGAGTACCACTTTTTCCCTTCCCATACTTTCGGAATCTTAAACTTTTTCTTAGGTGCTACAATATCCAATACACTTACTATACTATTAACAAATCTCTCCGCCCTTATACTTAAATCTAGCCCTTGACCTTGCTCAGATCTGTCTTCCATTAGCCTCAGAAATTCATCTACATTAAATTTACTATAGTCTCTGCCTCTAAATTCTTTATATTTATTCCTTTTTTTATTCATATCAAAATCTACTTTTAGCCATGCATGATCCGTTATTTTAGGTTTCTCATTCACTTGTACCTTTATTTCCTTATTCGAAAAAATTAAATCTATCATCGTTCGACTATCTTTTGTAACTCTCGTTGGACAATCAACATACTGCCTCATCCCTAGGCTTTGCATTACCGTTAATAATTTCTTTGTGTAAAATGAATCTACCATTATATCTATATTAAAGTCCCCTATCACTATACAGTCATACTTTATTATTAAATTTTCTACCGTATCTTCCAAGAACCTCACGAAATCGCCATCTGACGCACTCGGCGAATGATACACTACTGCTATCATATCTTTATACAAATTCTCTCTCACTTCCACCACCACGCACCAACAGTTTGACACAATCTTTTTCTTTTCAACTATCCTAAATTTAATATCATCCCTAACATATAACAGCACTCCTCCTGTATTTCTATTTTCAGCATCACATCTAACTAAACTGTACCCCGGTACATTGACCTCACTATCCTCAATTTCTACAGTCAATCTAGTCTCGGATAAAGCTAGTATCGCAGGATTCACCCTCTTCATAATCTGATGTTGAATTTCATCCTTATGCGCTAAAAAGCTTTGTGCATTCGTATACCAGAGTAACTCCGATTCTTCCTGTTGTTGCTATTTTACATCTTCCCAGCCGGCTCTTTTTTTCTCTTCCTCCAATACTTTCTTAAATGTCGGACATTCCGAATCCAGCGCTTCGTGTTCGACATTTATCTTCAAGTTGTACGTCTGATTCTTATAGGTACAGTTCACACACCTCTTCTTTGCCGTCGTACATTCATTCGCCTTATGATTTCCTGCACATTTATAGCATGTTTCCTGTCTCGTGCAATTCTTAGCAATATGATAATAGCCCCAGCATTTAAAACATCTTCTAACACTAATATAATTAAATATAGGACACTTTCGCCATCCAAAATTTAATTTTCCTCTGTTTATTAGTGATTTATGAGTGTTTTCATCCACTTCAATTATTACGGATCCTTGCTCAGTATTCTTATTTTTTCCTTTTAATATTTTCTTCACTAAGTGCACACAGACTTCCTCGCCAATTCTATTCTGCTTCTTGATTGTATCTATCAATTCATCATCCTCCATTTTCATTTCTTCTCCACCAACATTAATTATTTTAATCTTAGGTTTCCTCTTCTGTGGCTCCGTGACCTTGACCTCCTCACCCATTGCCGCCTGTACTGTCGCCTTAAGCTTCTCCTTCTCTTCTTCCGTCTCACATCCTAAGATCACTGTCCCTTTACCTCCTTTTCTTAATTTCGTAATTCCTATTTCCATCTTGGTTATATCAATTTTATCTTTAATTATTTGCTTCGTTATTTCACTCTCTTGTTGTACCTTTGGCTTTATAATCAAGATATTTTCCTCCTTCCTCACCGAGAGCACATCGCTATATTTCCTTGCCGCTCCACCTGTTGGTCCACATGCCCCTTGCATCAATATTTTTCTCAATTCTTCTATTTCCTGTTTAACGCCTCCCATCTCCTCATGAACTATTTCTTTTATCATTATCTTTATCTCCTTTTTACATGCTGTCTCATCTTTTATATCCTTCACTGTTCTTACAAGCCAATCTATTTTCTTATCAATATCCCCCGCTCCACTCGAGGCTCTATTCCCGCTGCTTGTCGGGTACACAGGGGGAGAGGGAGCGGGATTGATTTTTGCAGGTCCCGCTGTTCTTCCTGCCGATGCTACTGCTTTACTTATATCAGTTATTTTATCACCATCACTATTAACGAACTTCTCAAATGGGCCAGGACACAGCACCAATTCGCGGTTTTTATCATAAATTTTGTGCTTAGATACACATCCTGGATGGAAGAAGAGCTTGACACAGGACTTGCATGCAATCACTTCAGTTTTTATAGCCTTCTTACATGCCGAGCATCGATACTCGGCGTATTCCTCGTCCATTCTGCTAATATCGACAGAGACGGCTAATTGACTCGTCACCTTTATACGTCATTTTCACACGTCAGCGTTTTGTGATCGCCGCTGATGTCTACCTGTCGTACGAGGCTTCTGACCTCTGTACGAAATGCAGCTCTCGTATCTATGTCTCAGCATATCCCGGCTAAATAACACTCATGGCTAACCCCGGTGTACGCAGATATTCTAGCCACAACTTTTTAACACTCTCTCTCATTTCTAAACCATTCAAAACTTGACACTTTTACGGAGCGATGTTTCACACGTCTGCTTCTGCCGCCGCCCAGAGAGAGAGAGAGAGAGAGAGAGAGAGAGAGAGAGGAGGGAGGGGGGGGGAGGGGAGGGAAGGGGAGGGAGGGAGGGGAGGGAGGGGGGGGAGAGGGGAGGGGAGGGAGGGGGGAGGGGAGGAGAGGAAGGAGAGGAGGGGAGGAGAGGGAGGGGGGAGGGAGAGGGCAGGGAGGAGAGAGGGGAGAGGGGAGAGAGAGGAGAGGAGAGAGGAGGATAGAGAGAGAGAGAGAGAGAGAGAGAGAGAGAGAGAGAGAGAGAGATAGATGATCTTTATTAAGCCCAAGCATAAGCTATAGGGCAAATTCATAACATAGCCATAATACATATAACGCAGTGTAAGCATAAAGACTCTGAGCAAAAGTATAAGCAATAGCTAAACATAAAAGGCGGAAGATGATGTGAGTTCAAAACTAAAAGGAGACAAGCATGTTCATGATCAATTGTTTGAACTCATCTCATCAACACTTATTTGACGCATGTATTACAATATGACGATAATATATATAAAATACTTAACAATATGTAACAATATGTACAGAATACTTCATACTACATTATGCTCTCTCGATCAAGTTTATATCGGTACACAACTAATCTAATCAACGCTTATTTGACGCATGAATTATAATATAACGTTAGTATATAGAAAATAATTGACAATATTTACAGAATACTTAATACCACATAATGCTCTCGATCAAAATTACATCAGTACACAACACAATAAGCCGTTCAACTCAACCCTGACTCATATTCAGACGCCAGTAAAAAAGACCGTAGAAGGCTCTTGAAGGATCCCAGAGAGGATGCCGATGTAATGCAAGACGGTAGTGATTGCCAGAAATATATGGACGAAATGTGGAAGGAATTCCTATATGTGACAGTTCTATAAGCAGGCAGATTAAATGTTTGAGAAGAGGTGGCATGTCGTTCAGATCTCCGTAGCGCTGGATCCAGCTGGGTAAAGAGATCACTTAAATATGATGGAGAACGCATGTGAATAGTTCGATACATCAGGCATCCAAGGAAATAAAGCCTTCTGTTCTCAACACTAAGCCAGCCCAGTCTCCGCCTATACGGAGTAATATGTTCGTCACGCCTGAGATTGAAGATGAACCGTATGCTACAGTTTACCAGCCTCTGAAGTTTAGTGTTGAGCTCACCAGGTTAGACTATGATATACTAAACAGCAGTAATCTATATGAGGCAAGACCAAGGTGACAACAAGTTTTACTCTTAATGCAGTAGAAAGACTGTTTTTGTTGAACTTAATTTTATGTAACGCATTATGAGCTTTACGTGAAACTAGCGAAATATGTTTCCTCCACGACAGATTAGGTGAAAAGATCACTCCCAAGTTCCTCACCTCAGTCACAAAAGGCAGGGGCACAGCATTAACAATAACCGGCGGCAGAGTATCGAGGCTGATGTTGCTGACATGCGCATTACTCCCAAATATCATGACATTAGATTTAGACGGATTAAGTTTGAGACCGTTTTCGCGAGCGTAATCGAAGATAGCATTAGCATCTTTGGTAATTAGCTCAATACCCTGACGAATGTTAGCCGGAGGACATCTGTAGTAAATCTGAATATCGTCCGCAAATATCATATGTTCCGAGTAGCGTAAGACACAACCTATGTCATTCACGTAAAGGGAGAACAAATGAGGACCCAACACGGAACCCTGAGGTACACCACCCCACGTAAACTGCCAGCTGGAAAATTTACCAGTCTCATCAACAACTGCCTGAGATCTTCCAGTCAGATATGATAAGAGCCATGCCAGAACGGCATCAGAAAAACCCAACGCTTTCAACTTTATGAGAAGTCGAAAGTGCGGGACCATGTCAAAGGCCTTGCTAAAGTCAAATAATACCATGATTGTGATCAACCCCTCGTCTATACCTTTCTTTATGTCATTACAGACTCGCAAGAGAGCAGCCTGGGTGTTATAACCAGGTCGGTATGCTGATTGTCTGGGATTTAAGAGATTATGATCCTCAAGATAGTGTACAATCTGCAAGGCAACGATCTTTTCGAGGATCTTCGACAGCTCAGGCAGATTAGCTATTGGTCTCGTATCGGACGGAGACAATGGAATACGGACCTTAGAAAGAGGGCGGATCAACGCACGCTTCCATTGAGACGGAAACACGGAGGTCTCAAGTGATCTATTAAATAACTCCACAAGCCATGGGCCCATAACAGACCAAGCAATCCGCAGAACAAACATTGGAATACCATCCGAGCCCGATGCATAGGAGTGAAGGGGTCCATCCGCAAGGAGTTTAAGGACATCATTAGGCGTTACAGTGGAAAAGTCAAACTCCGGACGATGGGACGGTCTGACAACCTGGGCAGTGGCTAAGACAAAATCTGCATAAGTACACGGAGATTGAGCGTCATATACAGAAGCAAAATACGCGTTCAGCTGATCAGACGTAAAAACTTGCAAAGGAGAAACTAAAGTCGATTTGACCAATCCAAGACGCGCTAACTCCCTCCATAACTTGCTTGAATCAGTGAACTTTATTAAGGAGTTGAACTGAAACTCACTTTTCGCACGCTTAATATCCGCATTTAGCTGATTACGAAAAAGCCTATAGGTGGCGTAGGCTAGTATACTATTGGATCGCCTCGCATGCTTATACAGTCTATTTCGTTCACGTAGCCGGGTCTTAAGATCTTCAGTGAGCCATCGCACAGGGGGCCTTCTGATCACAATCTCTCGTATCGGAGCATGCACATCCAGTGCTTCGATCAAGGTCTGCGACACTACCGCACAGAGATCATCAACTCGAGGCACCGTCTGGTCACCAGCAATGGCCCGAATACGCATCTGGAACGTGGAGCTACCCTCAATCGAACGAAGATTATCCCGAAACTGGTCACCATCAATGCTCCTATAGCTACGTCTTGAGACGGTGCGCTCAAAATCCATGCCCGTCCTCAGTGAAAGCGTCAGTTCGATAAGATCATGACCAGCTATAAACGGGCATTCAGATTTGACAAAAGCCTGAACTTTATCGCTGTCATCCACCGCCAAGACGTCAAGCCACGAGTCAGAAGTAGCCGTGTGATGTGTAGCATCCGAGGGTACAATACTCATTGACATGCTTGACATCAGTTCACGCAGGTATCCTGCTTCATAATTATTAGAAAGAAGGTTACAATTTAAATCGCCGCCTATAATAACATTTTTGTATAAGTGCATAACTCCCGTGATCGCCTCCTCAAAGTCGTGTAAAAGTAGACCCTTTGGTCTTCTATAGACAGATGCATACAGTACTGCCTCGTCGTTAGGCAGGCGAATGTCAACAATGATGTATTCAGGGGCGTTTTCAACCCTCGCAGAAACAGTGATGACCTTAGCTTTGAGTGCGTTGTGAACATAGCAGGCTACTCCTCCACCCCTCCTGCCCTCACGATCATGACGAACCAAAAAGTATCCGTCTAACGCCACTAGGTTGTCAGAAATGTCAGCGTTAAGCCACGTTTCAGACACTGAGATGATGTGATGAGAGCATGTGTTAAAATGAAGTCTAATAAGATCGATATGACTGCGAAGGGAGTTGGCATTGAGCTGTGCCACGCAAAACTGAGAGTTCCTGGTTGAACAATTCCTTGTAACTGAAGCCATTGTGTACTCGGCTCGATC
>JASTWL010001292.1:0-45132 GCA_035220575.1 Temnothorax rugatulus
GGCTATATATATATATATATATTATAGATATATAATATTATATACGCATGTTTTGATTTTTTAAATTACAGATACAAAAATAATCTTATTCTATTTACATGGAGCTTATAAATATAGATCATGCAATAAACAATGGCCCGTACAGCAGAACGTTTATTTTGCATGTGTTTTGAAATGGTTTCAAACATTTCTGATGATGTCATCAACCTTTTGGTTAATGACATCATCCAGCGTGATATTCTCCCGCGTGACATTCTTTACGGCCGCATCAGGATCACTCTTGTAAAACATTAAGTACTCCTGAATTCCTGCGGACTGACAATGCACCTAACGCTGTCCGCAAATTCCTTTGCAAGTTTACCAAGATCCTTCTTTAACGACGATTCCTTTAAAATCTTAGAAACATTTGTTCGACCTGACTTTTGATGCACAATCCTGAGAGAATAGCGAAATAATTATTTAGGTTCTTCAATTATTTTTCTTATTTTTTCCATACGTACCAATGTGTTCACTACATCGGCTCTGCCGTCCTACGCAGCGCAGGTTCAAATGTGTGTGACTCCGATGTCATAAATAATATTCTAGCTTCTGTGAATCCACCAATCCAGGCACTTCAATAAACCGCTAAACGTCACACTGTTGACTGAAAGCAAGGTATATCAGAATAATTGACAAATAATTCATTTATCGTTCTACTATCTCATATCTCATTTTATTCCTCAGGGATATTTCCCTTTTTTGAAAGTAGAAAATCGCTAGTAAAACAGCGTCGATATCTTCAAACAGGCTGATAGTCTGACAAGGTGCTACTGCTAACTGGTCATACAGTCTCTCGTTCGTCAGGCCACTCTCGGATACATTAAAAACGCAAATATCGCGTTTCAATTCCCCAGCCAACGCGGTAATGTACGAGTCTTGCCGCATCCTGAAGGCCCGTGTAACAAGTAGCCTCGGCGATACGGCGATATCCCTAGAAAGAATGTAGATTCTGAATCTCTGAAAAATACATACGTGCAGCATCGATTTCTCATACCGCTGCAAGTAATGTCAGCGATTTGTATCAGGGCAGAAAATGAGAATCTTATGCCCCCCCCCCCCTCCATTTCATGTTCCATCAATGTAGATTAACTTTAATCTCGGTTTAGCTCACTTTTTATCTCTTTCTAGTTCTAAGAATTATGAAAAGATCAGAGTAAGGTAAACCGAGATTAAAGTTAATCTGCATTCATAGAATGGACATTAGATCGGCTCGATACCTCTTTCGCTGTACCACGACGGATTATTGATGAAGTTCCAACAATCGTTTGCTATCCCTCTCGGAGATACCGTTTGCCAGAACCACCGATTCCAGTGGTCTCTTCTCCACAGTTTCAAATTCCTGCCATTCATTCCTATAGCCTTGTATATTATAGTCTTTTCCTCGTGTTCTTAAAATAATTTCGTCTAATAAAATAACATGTTAAATTAAAGAAATGAGATAAAGTTTGTCATGTAAGCAGTGGTATGATGCGTTTGACGTCATACCTGAATAACCCAGCTCCAAACTGAGCGCCTTTCCTCAACAAGGCAGCTCCAGCTCCAAGTCCAAAATGACCAAAAAATGTCATGATGCAATATGATGCTGCACAACCAATAACATAAAAACTTGTTATATATTATAGATGAATTAGTAGTATTTAAACAATTTCCCTCTCTGTTGGAAACTTATTCATTGTCATTATTGAGTCCTCCAATTAGAGTGATCGTTGTAGAACTATTAAACAGGTATAATGGACTTGAAGAATGTGCAGAGGTTATGCTATCAGCATCCATCAGTGATGCAATAATACCAATGATTGAGGAAACGTGCTTTGTAAAAGCATTTTGGGTAATTATACAGTTTTAGGAGCCTCACCTCAAATATTCGATGAATTATGCTCACTGACGCGTTTTTTACACGAAACGAAAGAATCTTGCAGAAAAAAGTGTCGCTCTGCCCCACACGTATGGCTCCTGTGCACAGGACCAGTGGTGCAAGATCTAGCCCTCTAGCACCATCGGTGCTCTTGGAGTGGGGATGGGCAGAGATGCCAACTTTACGTTTCAGAAACGCAGCCGAGCGCTTCGGCTGGCTTCGGCCAGCTTCGAGCGCGTCAGCGGTAGAAGAGGATAGACAGATCTGCTGTCTTCTCTCTTCTCTCTCTCGAGCTATGGCTATTGGCTATGCGATTTCGGATCTCGTGAATGTACAGATGTATTTTTCAATAACTCTCGTCAGTCGCTAAATGTATCTTAGATATATTAAAATAATACTTTTCTTCTTCATATGTTAATATAAATATCTTCCCATAATTCCCAATAATTGTATATAATTACATTAGACATGCATAAAATTTTCCTTATAAAATAAGAGAATAAATATAATTTAACAAATAATATATGCATAAATCTTGTAACATATTTAAGAACATATTATGGTATTTATGTTCTTAAATATGTTACAAGATTTATTTTGGTCGTAGTTAACTTACATTAATATAAGTTTACTAGCTAATACATATTATTATATGATACATATTATTATATCATACATATTAATGACGGACAGAAATGAATAATATTAAAGACACATAATATTACAATGTAATAATAGTATATATATATATGTGTCTTACAAATAATTGCTATTGCAAATTTAAAAAATGCATTTTCTGCTGTGAAATTAGAATTTGCGTGTTATTTGCGTATACTAAACATAATGTATAATTTATTATGATTAAAAGTGGTCTTCCACACTACCCATGAGGTGCCACTAATAAAGCGCGTTAGGTTTTTTTACGTGGACCTTCGCCTGTAGCCCTATCATACCACATTTTAATATATTGCAAATTTCGGTATGCTTGGTATGCTTAAGAAGATATGATGTTGAGTTATAATAATTTACATTGTTAATAAAAATCATAACAGATACAAACCGTTTTAGGATAACACCTTGTATATATAGAATGTAGTGTTAGGAAAAGGATTTAAGAAAAAAATAAAAGCAATATATAAATTTTTTTTTATTTTTATTATAATTGATGTATAAATTATATTGTATGGCCACCCCGGCCACGCCGGCCACCCCGACCACCCCAGCCACCCCGACCACCCCAGCCACCTCGACCACCCCCTACCTTGCCACCCCCAGCTACCTTGGCCACCCCGGCCACCTCGGCCACCTCGGCCACCTCGGCCACCTCGGTCACCTTGGCCACCTCTACCACCGTCGGCCACCCCGTTGCTGGTACCACACTGGCGCGGGCTCTACCCGCTCCTCTTTTCCGTTTTCCTAAAAATAAATGTAAATAAACATTATTAATAAATAAAATAATTACATATTAATTAATATTATTATATATTATACATTGTTATAAACTTATAAATATATTTTGTCACATAATAAAATGATCAAGATGAAGCAATATTAAGGAAAGTTCTATTAGACAAAAACGCTAATTTATTTATTTTTTAATTAATATTGTATCCTCCATTAACTGGCAGCGGCTGCTGCTGCTGTTGTTGCTGTTGCTGCTGCTGCTGCTGCTGCTGCTGCTGCTCCTGCTCCTGCTCCTGCTGCTGCTCCTGTTCATTGGAAAAGGCGCTGCTGCTGCTGGTAGAGGAAATCCAGCTTTCGCTGCATTTCCTCTAAAATTATTGCCACTTCTGACTTTGGCTTGTTTGGGTTTCTGTACAAATAATTGGATAATCAACAATTAATAAATATATCTCAAAGCTATGAACAAAATTATAAAAACGCTTCTGCCTATTATCAAACCATCTTCATATAAATCTTCACGCAGCAAACACAATGTTACATAAAAGGAATACCCTGTATAACATGTTATAGTTACATTGTTCAGTAGGAAATATTACAACTAATATGTACATCACAGGTAACATGTGTAATTCCAGTGAGAAATGATGATCGAAAAGACATTGAATCGACGTCGAATTGATGCCTTTTCGACGCAAGAAACATCGATTCAATGTCAATTCGACATCGATCTGATCCAATCATTTCTCTCTGAGATACTAACGATAAACGCAATCAACAAAATTGTAGTTGTTGATTAATAAGCCAGTAGCATATATTCATAACAGTTTAATAAATGAGATAAGATTTAACTTTATCGAAGCTTTATCGAATACGTCAATAAATAGATCTTATTATTATTATATTTCACTGGATAACTCGTCTTCCATTTGTTAAATGCTATAAATATCACTGGCTTTATTAATCAACAAGTGCAAATTTAAAAAATTACGTTTATATTACGTTACGTTTTTCATTATTATATATTTATTAACTCAAGTTTGTGCTATTAATTATACTATAACGTGGCTTGATAGTAGACAGAAACATTGAAATATAATGATTACTTACGGGACGATTTGTCTGCCATGTTCTCCTCTTGCATGTCGAAACCAAAATAGTGGAAAGCGTTCGCTTCGTGGTCCACGCCGCGCCGCCACTCGTAAATAATCACGTTGCGCGTTGTACATTGTTTCTCTTTTGTTTTTCTCTAAAGTGGAGACGCGGCCTCACCAGAAAACAGTTGACGAACTTAGAGATACGCTCACAGAAAGAAAGTATAATATACGTGTGCGCTCGAAGCATTCGTGTATAAGTGAGCTGCGTCTTCACTTCGACATAGTGTCAAAAGCGTAATAATCACGCTTATTGAATTAAAATCTTGCAATCAATATCATTGCAGGAAGCTGAAACAGACTGTGTAAGTTTTTATATATAATATATATTTTATATACATATATATATATACATACATAGACATTAAAATGAGCGATTTATTAACAAAGAAATGTAAGCGAAGCTTTCAGAAGCTTGGCTTAACGATGATAAATGTAAAAGTGGATACGGAAAGTTCCTCTTAATGATAGTTTATTTCATTGCATAATATGTAAGAAAGATTTTCTTGCAACACGCGTATTGCAAGACATGCGGATTCTGCGTGTCACATAAATACGTTAAAAAATCCACACCTAAAGTATCAAATAATGATACTGTAATTGACAATAATACTGTCTTGGAAAAAAACACTTATGATGTACAAACATTTCGACAACAATGGTTAGAAATTGGAGCAATTCCAACCATGGTTGCGTGAGGCATCACATGATAAAAAATTATGTTTTTGCTCTTTTGTGAAAAATATATAATTGCTAAGTTGTGTCATATCTATCGTCATGCAGAATCCGTTAAGCATTCAACAATTGCTAATCAAAAAAAAGAAGAAAAAAAAAGTGACGAAAATGTCAGTGCAATCAATAAATCACTTTTGTCGTACGAGGAGCAAAAAAAGGCGATAGAAATTAAATATGCTGCCTTTATTACTGAAAAAACCTTCCGTATCAAACTGCAGAACAAAATCTCACATTTTTTCAAAAAGTAATTACAGATTCTAAAATATTGCCAAACATGACAATGAGTCGGACTAAATGTCAAAAAATTGTTTCTAATGTGTTGTGTCCAATTGAAAACGGATCGTATTGTTAAGATTATTCAAAATACAAAATTTTGTATTTTATTGATGAAACGTCGGACATTTCAAATCAGAAATGGATGACATTTCTTGTTCGATATGTCGAGCCTAAAACATTAGATACTCGCTCACAACTAGTTAAATTAATTAATATTGATGCGAGAAATAGTAGCGCGGAAAAATTATTTGAAGCATTTAACAATGAATGTTGGAATTACAAATTCCATATTCAAATTATTGTAGCTTTGTCAAGCGACAATGCATCCGTTATGTTGGGCAAAAAATCTATCCTTTAAAAAAAAACTTGAAGAAAAGTGTACAAAATTATTAACATTACCATGCCCATGCCATTCCGCTGCGTTAATTGCACATACTGCATGTAGTAAAATTCCAGAGTATTGTGAGGAATTTGTAAAGAAAATACCAAATTATATTAGCAATAGCCCAAAACGAACTGCTATTTTTCAAGAATTTATTGAATGTTTCCAGAAAAGAAACTGCAAAATTTTAAAGTTGGCCGATACACGATGGCTTTCTCGCCATTCATGTATTGAGAGACTTATTGAATTTTGGAGTACTATTGAGCTTTTTTTAAGAGAAATAGTAACGAGTGAAAAGACAAAGTCTGGCGAATATTTATTATCTGTAATGCAAAATCTTGATGTAAAAGCATACTTATTATTTTTAAAAATATATTTTAAATTTTTTTAATTCTTTTAATGCATTCTTCCAAAGTAACGAAACAAGAATTCAATTATTACAGCCAAAATCACTTCAGTTCCTAATTATAATCTGTAAACATTTTATAAAATCGAACGTTTTAAATAATGTAAATAATAATTTCGATTTTTGTAACAAAGAAAATCAAAAATCCTTAAATGAAATAAATTTAGGACCTGAATGTGAAAATTATCTTAATCAAATAGTCATACAAGGGCATATAGATGTAGTTGTAAATGTTCGGGAAAATTGTTTAAAATTTTACATAACTACTATGCCCAAGATATTTGCAAAAGATTGCCAATTAACGACAAATTTTTATCAAAATTAAAAGCTTTCGAATCGGAAACAGCTTTACGTGATGTTAACAGAGAAACTTCGTTTAATGATGTCTCTTCTGTTGCTCAAACTATTGGTGAATTTGATGACAACGGTTTGAAGAAAGAATGGTTTGCTTTATATCAAGATATTACAGAAATAGAAAAAGATAATCTTGCAAGACTAAATTTTGATGATATGTGGAAACAAATTTTTCAATGTTCTCATCAGTATCCCAATTTGAAGTCTCTTTTAAATGCAGTTAGATCGATGCCAAATTCAAATGCTGAGGCAGAAAGAGTTTTTTCAATTTTGCCGGATTTAAAACAAAAAAAACGAAATAAACTTTCGTCTGCTAGTGTCAATGCTTCTTGTGTTGTTAAATCAGCTTTGAAAGCAAGAAAAGAATCTGCTGCAGACATAACAATTACCAAAGAACATTTATCTTTAATGTCAGCGGACAAATTATATGCTGCAAATCCCAGAAAACAAAAAAGTAATTTAACATTATATGCTGCAGATGAAATGAAATTACTAGTCCCTGCTCGTCTACTGTACGATAGAATATAACACAATGCCTTAAAATAAAATTTATTTTATAGGCATTATTATATACATTATTAGAGGGATGATATATTCACTACATCTATAAATAATAGATGTTTTAAAAATCTGTCAAACACTGCCTATTAAACAGTTTATAGCAATTACATCTATACTATGTAAGTGCTACATTTATATTTATTGGGCGTGTTAGATATCAAATCTATTAAAAATACATGTGTAAAAAACTGTCTGACACACCCTGTGTGTTGGACATCAAATCTATAAAAAATACATATGTAAAAAACTGTCTGACACACCCTGTGTGTTGGACATCAAATCTATAAAAAATACATGTGTAAAAAACTGTCTGACACACCCTGTGTGTTGGACATCAAATCTATAAAAAATACATGTGTAAAAAACTGTCTGACACACCCTGTGTGTTGGACATCAAATCTATAAAAAATACATATGTAAAAAAACTGTCTGACACACCCTGTGTGTTGAACATCAAATCTATAAAAAATACATGTGTAAAAAACTGTCTGACACACCCTGTGTGTTGGACATCAAATCTATAAAAAATACATATGTAAAAAACTGTCTGACACACCCTGTGTGTTGGACATCAAATGTATAAAAAATACATGTGTAAAAAACTGTCGGACACACCTTGTGTGTTGGACATCATATCTTCTTAAGCATACCAAGCATACCGAAATTTGCAATATATTAAAATGTGGTATGATAGGGCTACAGGCGAAGGTCCACGTAAAAAAACCTAACGCGCTTTATTAGTGGCACCTCATGGGTAGTGTGGAAGACCACTTTTAATCATAATAAATTATACATTATGTTTAGTATACGCAAATAACACGCAAATTCTAATTTCACAGCAGAAAATGCATTTTTTAAATTTGCAATAGCAATTATTTGTAAGACACACATATATATACTATTATTACAATGTAATATTATGTGTCTTTAATATTATTCATTTCTGTCCGTCATTAATATGTATGATATAATAATATGTATCATATAATAATATGTATTAGCTAGTAAACTTATATTAATGTAAGTTAACTACGACCAAAATAAATCTTGTAACATATTTAAGAACATAAATACATAAATATGTTCTTAAATATGTTACAAGATTTATGCATATATTATTTGTTAAATTATATTTATTCTTTTATTTTATAAGGAAAAATATTTTATGCATGTCTAATGTAATTATATACAATTATTGGGAATTATTGGGAAGATATTTATATTAAACATATGAAGAAGAAAAGTATTATTTTAATATATCTAAGATACATTTAGCGACTGACGAGAGTTATTGAAAAATACATCTGTACATTCACGAGATCCGAAATCGCATAGCCAATAGCCATAGCTCGAGAGAGAAGAAGAAGAAGACAGCAGATCTGTCTATCCTCTTCTACCGCTGACGCGCTCGAAGCTGGCCGAAGCCAGCCGAAGCGCTCGGCTGCGTTTCTGAAACGTAAAGTTGGCATCTCTGCCCATCCCCACTCCAAGAGCACCGATGGTGCTAGAGGGCTAGATCTTGCACCACTGCACAGGACGTGGCAATGCGGCAACGCGGCAACGCGGCAACGCGGTGACCAATCGGAAAGGCAGATGGTGATTGGTCACCGCGTTGCCGCGTTGCCGCATTGCCGCGTCGCCGCGTCCTGTGTACAGGAGCCATTACGTTGTGGGGCAGAGCGACACTTTTTTCTGCAAGATTCTTTCGTTTCGTGTAAATACGCGTCAGTTGAGCATAATTTCATCGATATTTGAGGTGAGGCTCCTAAAACTGTATAATTACCCAAAATGCTTTTATAAAGCACGTTTTCTCAATCATTTGGTATTATTGCATCACTGATGGATGCTGATAGCATAACCTCTGTTACATTCTTCAAGTCACTTTATACCTGTTTACATAGTTCTACAACGATCACTCTAATTGGAGGACTCAATAATGACAATGAATAAGTTTCCAACAGAGAGGGAAATTGTTAAATACTACTAATTCATCTATAATATATAACAAGTTTTTATGTTATTGGTTGTGCAGCATCATATTGCATCATGACATTTTTTGGTCATTTTGGACTTGGAGCTGGAGCTGCCTTGTTGAGGAAAGGCGCTCAGTTTGGAGCTGGGTTATTCAGGTATGACGTCAAACGCATCATCACGTCAACCACTGCTTTACATGACAAACTTTACTCTCATTTCTTTAATTTAACATGTTATTTTTTATTAGACGAAATTATTTTAAGGAACACGAGGAAAAGACTATAATATACAAGGCTATAAGGAATGAATGGCAGGAATTTGAAACTGTGGAGAAGAGACCACTGGAATCGGTGGTTCTGGCAAACGGTATCTCCGAGAGGATAGCAAACTGTTGTGCCGTGCCTTGAGGATCAGGGTCGGCACTGAGTTCTTTTGGAATCCGCCGGGACGGAGAAAACACACGAGTCCAGATCTTTTGTATAATAGCGTTTAATAAACTTGGATATCTTGTTACACAGGTGTTCTTAGTCTATTGCCCTGACTTGCGGGCGCTCGTTTTATCGATTACATTCGGTTGCGCGTGATCTAGCCTTTCGTTCCGGACTGCCCGCCGCTTCTCGGAAGGGCGGGCTTTTATCTCTCGCGTATTAGCTTCCGCGATGCTGACTTAGCTGTCAGCGCTTTTGCTTCCGGGCGAGTGACCTGGATGCCACTTGCAACACCCGGAATGCCACTTGCAACACCCGGGATGCCAGCTCGGGTGGGTTTGGCAATATTCGGAAGAAGCGCTGACAGCTAGGTGTCGAAATAATGACACGGCGACTTCCGCCTCACAACATCCCTCCCCCCTGGGGGAAAGAAAAACTGAGATTTCAAATTGAAGTTTTTCGCATTTATTCATCTTGTGATGTATTGTCATTTTCTAAAATTTTGTGTTTCTATTGTTATTATTATTATTTTATGCTCTTCGTTGTGTGAGGAAGTCGCGTCGCGTATTTTGTTTGTTTTTCTCTTTACGCTCTTATATAGATCTGCGCCTCGCATGATGCGTGCGCTGTTATGAGATATACGGGATAGGTTGTATCGCATACAAATTCTGTTGTGTCGGAGCGCGTACATTTGTCTAGGTCGTTTTCTTTTAGTGTTAGGTAGTTTCGATCTTCTTTATTAATAGCTAATAGAGTATGTGAGGTTTTGGGGATTATGAATACATTTTTATTGTCGTACATCGGCGGGGGGGTTTACTCGCACAATTTTCGTAATTGGGGTAGGTGGTAATCGGGAAGGTTAGGATTGTGTAGACGTTGGAATTGTTGTAGTACGCATTTATTTTTTACAAATTTTTTAATGTTTTTCCAATTGTCTATTTGTAATTTAAAAGGGGAGTGTGTCCCTTGGGGTAGGTGGGTTGTCGCTTCTCTCAATTCGGTTACTAATGGTTCGAGTGGCAGTAGCCTTTATTTCCTTATAAATGCTTTTAGACGGTTGGCGTGGATGCGTAGCGTTCTTCGTTTTATCACATATATATATTTTTTCATCGGATTGCGTTTTCGTTTGAAAGTCCTAAGTCTTAAGTTTTGCTGACGTCTGTCCGCGTCGGATTTCTTCTTTTAATTTCTCTGCTTAATTTCGCGTCAGTTGGCTGCTACTTTCGAGCAGTGTTGGGTGCCTTTCGGTGATTTTTTACTCTGTGCCTTATTAAATATGCGGTGCTATCGGTGCACTCAATACTTTACACCCTCCTTTTGTGACGCTTGCCAACGCGAGTATTGGAGAAGGGCCTTTCGGGCGGCGGCTGCTGCGGATCGCGAGGCGAGGGAGAGAGAGAGACGAGGCGAGAGAGAGAGAGAGAGAGAGAGAGACGAGGCGCGTTCCTCGCCCCCTCCCCCCTATGCTGAGGTGGCCCGTCCTGACACCGTGGTGCCCTCCCCTCCGTTGCGAGTGACGCTACACTCCGCAACAGGACAGAGGGACGTGGTCCTCGTTCGTCCTTGTCGGGAGTGACATTTTTGTGAGTTCGATTATTATATTTAATCTTTCCTCTTTGCTTACTGCTTTTTGCTGCTACTCCGTTGCGCGTGTTCTTATCTTGCCGTGTCACCTGCACGGTCGATGCCTCCGGTGTCGGGTTTCGGCTCAACGCGTCGGCTTTCATATTACTTTTTTCGGTTTTGCTTAAAATGTATTTAGATTCGGCCGGCTTTGCGAGGAAATACCCAATAAAATTTTCGCTGTTTTTTACGATGCCTATTCGGTTTTGATGTGATGAGTTTTCTTTCTTATGTGATCGGAGTTTAAATGTAGCTTTTCCGATGTGTACCTGCTGTGTGGCGTGTGAGGTAACGGCCTTGTGCTTTGTGAGGAAATCATTCCCCAGTATTCCCTCATAATCGATCGGGAAATCATCTTCTACCACGTACACGGTATGGCGTATTGTCTGGCTTCCCAGATTCATGGTTGCTTTTATCTTTCCGAGAGTGTGGATCTTGTGTCCCGTCACTCCGGTCAACGTCAGGCGTTTTTCTCGCACCATCGTATCGCCTTTTAGACTTCCTACTTTGATTAGCGTTAGGATCGCTCCTGAGTCTAGTAAGAAGTTGGCCTTGCCTTTCTGGGCCTCTTGAATCGGCAGTGTTATCAGGTTTAAGGCATGTTTGTTACGTTTCCCCGTTATTTGTGTTACTCGATACTCCGCTGCGGGGCGTGCCTTACCCTTCCTAGGTCGCTCTTCTTCCTCACTGCTACTGTTGGATGATGCCTCGTCGCTCGTTTCTTGCGACTTATCTTTTCTCACCGTGCTCACGGGCGCCTGTTTCGTGGCTTCCCTTTTCGGTTGGTGCGGTCGCCCTGTTTTCGGTCGTCCGTTCAACGACCTACACTCGTCCCGCTTGTGCCCTACCTTCTCGCAATAGGTGCACTTTATGGTGTTGATTTTATGGGGCTTTTCTGCTTTCGGCAGTGTATATCTGCTTGCATACCGGTTCGAGCGGCAATCTTGCGCGTAATGGCCGGTCTTCCCGCATGTGTGGCATTGCACGTTTGCGCTCGCGTTTCGGGCGTCTTCCGCGGGGAGTCTATTTCTTGACGTTAGCTGTCCGTTTCTCGGGGAGGGGCCTCTGACCTTTTCCTCCGCGTTGGCGCCGGTTATCGCCTCTTGTAGGCTTTGATACCGTTGCGCTCGGACCAGCATTTTGATGTCGTCGTGCAGTCCTATTTGGAAATTGTGCAGGGCTTGCATCTTGATGCTGTCAAGAATCGCCTTCTGCTGTTCTTGGGAGTGTCCTTGGCCTTCTTCCATGGCCTCATATAGTTCTCTTGCTAGTTTCTCGACTCGACGCCCAAAATCCTGCGCGCTTTCTCCCGCTTTTTGCTTTAGCGAGTTGAATTCTAGCTGCAGATGGGTCATACCGCGCTTTCCGAGATACTCCGTTTCGAGTTCGCGTTTTAGCTGTTCAAAATCGTGAATATCGCGCGTGTCAAAGTCGGTCATCGCCTTGCCCTTGAACTTCGTGCATAAGATTGCTTCTAGAAGCATGGCTTTATCTATGGGCTGAATATTTTTCATCGCGTACGTGCTTGCGCTAATGAATTCGCGGACGCGCTCCCTAGATTCTCCGTTTATCTCGGGTATCATTGTTCGTGCTTCTTTTAAGCTGAGGAACCCGTTGGATTGACCCGGTTGGTTTCGTATGTCACTGCGCGTTCGCCCGTAAGTGACGTCTAGTGGGCCTTCGCTGGTCCGTACGCTTCGTTCTTGCGCGTCGGGGCGGTCGTGCGAGGATTCTAGCCGGCTCACGCGGTCCTGTATGCCGCGGATCGCGCGCAGGACTTCGACTGAGCGGTCGAATTCTACAGCCTCTGCGCGGTTCATGCAATCCTGCATGTCGTGCATCATGCGCAAAACGTCGCTGAGCACGGAGCCTATTGCTTCCGAGCTCATTTGCGTCGGCTCGGGGGCTCGACTTTGGTCGGTTTCGGACGGTTGTCCATTTTCCGCGGGTCTGAGCCGCTCCATTTCGGCGTTATTTTGCGCGGAGGTTATGTCTTCTCGCGGCGTGTTGGTCGCGGCAGCTCGTGGCTGGCTCATTGTTCTAGCCCGGGGGGTATAATCCTCTTCCTCGGGGTCGAATATATCACTATCGTATGACGTCAAGGAGAATTCTCCTCTCCCTGCGTTTTCACTTTGCGTATCGGCCGAGGTGTCGGATCGTGCGTCACCGTCGGTCGGGGGCTGTCTGTGTGCGTTACTGTGTTCGTCACCGCTTATATTGCTTATGCTATCATGCGGGTTTTCGCGCGCGTCACAAAGGCTGGCGTCTGAGAATTCGAAGTCGCGTTCTACGACGACGTTTGGGTGCAGATCGAGCACCGGCGCACTTGCGTCGTCAAGCTGCGCGTCTAAGTTTCGTCGCACGCGATCTAGTCCGTTGTTCGCGAGTCGTGTGGCGCGAAAGCGATTTCGGATGCTGTTTTCGATGGCGCGTTGCGCGCGCTCACTTAATACGAATGACGCGTTGCTAACAGGGGGTTGTCGGGACGGGTCGTCCGACATCTATCGGCGCTTACAATTTTATATCTTGTAATCGCGAAATGTGTTTCGGCGTTCGCGGTTGTTTTGCCTGTAATCGCGAACTGTTTCTTCGCAATTCGGCGTTCACTATCGCGGGGGACGCTCGCAGAGATATAATCTTTTCGTCGCGGCGCGTGCCGGTATCGGCTTACAATGGAATGCTGACTTACAGTACCGCCGAATAGCGCATCGTGACCGCTTTCTGCCGCGTCGGTGTCTGACAGGGCCGCTCCACTGCTTCTGCGTTGTCTCCGCTTCGCTGCGTTGTCTCGGCTTTGCTGCGTCCCTGCGTCGCTGCTTCGGGCTGGCGAGTCCGTGCGGTAGGTCGGGGCCTCTCCGGTGTCGCTGATACACGCGGGGCTGCTACCGTCGTCTCACTCACTCGGGATCTGGCTGGCTTTTCCTCTCCGGGATGTTTACCGCCGTCTAATGATCCGTTCCCGTATTGCAGGCGTGATCTGACAGGATGTCCTCTCTTCCGGTTGGCGGATCCCACCGCTGCCACCAATTGTTGTGCCGTGCCTTGAGGATCAGGGTCGGCACTGAGTTCTTTTGGAATCCGCCGGGACGGAGAAAACACACGAGTCCAGATCTTTTGTATAATAGCGTTTAATAAACTTGGATATCTTGTTACACAGGTGTTCTTAGTCTATTGCCCTGACTTGCGGGCGCTCGTTTTATCGATTACATTCGGTTGCGCGTGATCTAGCCTTTCGTTCCGGACTGCCCGCCGCTTCTCGGAAGGGCGGGCTTTTATCTCTCGCGTATTAGCTTCCGCGATGCTGACTTAGCTGTCAGCGCTTTTGCTTCCGGGCGAGTGACCTGGATGCCACTTGCAACACCCGGAATGCCACTTGCAACACCCGGGATGCCAGCTCGGGTGGGTTTGGCAATATTCGGAAGAAGCGCTGACAGCTAGGTGTCGAAATAATGACACGGCGACTTCCGCCTCACAAACGATTGTTGGAACTTCATCAATAATCCGTCGTGGTACAGCGAAAGAGGTATCGAGCCGATCTAATGTCCATTTCTATGAATGCAGATTAACTTTAATCTCGGTTTAGCTTACTCTTGATCTTTTCCTAATTCTTAGAACTAGAAAGAGATAAAAAGTGAGCTAAACCGAGATTAAAGTTAATCTACATTGATGGAACATGAAATGGAGGGGGGGGGGGGCATAAGATTCTCATTTTCTGCCCTGATACAAATCGCTGACATTACTTGCCAGCGGTATGAGAAATCGATGCTGCACGTATGTATTTTTCAGAGATTCAGAATCTACATTCTTTCTAGGGATATCGCCGTATCGCCGAGGCTACTTGTTACACGGGCCTTCAGGATGCGGCAAGACCTCGTACATTACCGCGTTGGCTGGGGAATTGGAACGCGATATTTGCGTTTTTAATTTATCCGAGAGTGGCCTGACGAACGAGAGACTGTATGACCAGTTAGCAGTAGCACGTTGTCAGACTATCAGCCTGTTTGAAGATATCGACGCTGTTTTTACTAGCGAATATTCTAGATTCAAAAAAGGTAAATATCCCTGAGGCATAAAATGAGATATGAGATAGTAGAACGATAAATGAACTATTTGTCAATTATTCTGATATACCTTGCTTTCAGTCAACAGTGTGACGTTTAGCGGTTTATTGAAGTGCCTGGATTGGGTGGATTCTACAGAAGCTAGAATATTATTTATGACATCGAATTATAGATATTCAGACACATTAGAACCTGCGCTGCTTAGGACCGGCAGAGCCGATGTAGTAGAATACATTGGTACGTATGGAAAAATATAAGAAAAATAATTGAAGAACCTAAATAATTATTTCGCTATTCTCTCAGGATTGTGCATCGAAAGTCAGGTCGAACAAATGTTTCTAAGATTTTACAAGGAATCGTCGTTAAAGAAGGATCTTGGTAAACTTGCAAAGGAATTTGCGGACAGCGTTATGTACCACAAGCGAGTTGTCAGTCCGCAGGATATTCAGGAGTACTTAATGTTTTACAAGAGTGATCCTGACGCGGCCGTAAAGAATGTCACGCGGGAGAATGTCACGCGGGAGAATATCACGCTGGATGATGTCATTAACCAAAAGGTTAATGACATCATCAGAAATGTTTGAAACCATTTCAAAACACATGCAAAATAAACGTTCTGCTGTACGTGGCCATTGTTTATTGCATGATCTATATTTTATAAGCTCCATGTAAATTAGAATAAGATTATTTTTGTATCTCTTAATTTAAAAAAATCAAACATTGCGTATATATATAAATCTAAAAAGTTTAAACATTCAAGCATAAAACTTTCTTGTTCTGGTGTACCTTTGTATGGTTTATTAAACTCTTTTTTTTATCTTAATCCTGATGAATTCAGTATATCAAAAAGCTTATCAAATTTTTCTATAAATTTTACTGTTCCCATAGTTTCTTCAGTAATTTTCTAAAATATATGTACGTTGACATGAGTGGCCTGCACTTGCACACAGTTCATTTGGACACCGTTCATTTGGACACGATCAAATGGACACCGTTTATATGGACACGGTTCATTTGGACACGGTTTATTTGGCCACGGTTCATTTTTGGACACGGTTTATTTAGACACGGTGAATTGGACACCGTTCGTTTGGACACGGCGAATTGGACACGGGTTATTTGGACACGGTTCATTTGGACACCGTAAGAAGTGCTCGCCGCTCACTTGGACAGGAAAATGCGCGGCCTGTGCAGTTGGACACGAAAATGCGCGATCTGTTCGTTTGCACATGAGAATTCGCGATCTGTTCGTTTGCACACGAGAATTCGCGATCTGTTCGTTTGCACACGAGAATTCGCGACCTGTTCACTTGGACACGAAAATGCGCGGCCTGTGCAGTTGGACACGAAAATGCGCGATCTGTTCGTTTGCACACGAGAATTCGCGACCTGTTCACTTGGACACGAAAATGCGCGGCCTGTGCAGTTGGATACGAAAATACGCGATCTGTTCGTTTGCACACGAGAATTCGCGACCTGTTCACTTGGACACGAAAATGCGCGGCCTGTTCAGTTGGACACGAAAATGCGCGATCTGTTCGTTTGCACACGAGAATTCGCGACCTCTTCACTTGGACACGAAAATACGCGGCCTGTTTAGTTGGACACGAGAATACGCGACCTGTGCATTTGGACACGAAAATGCGCGACATATCGTTGTGATTGAGAATACTTGTGTCAAAAATTGCAATAATTTTCATCATTTTTACATGTTGGCAATGTTCTTTGGGATCAGAAGTGATTCATAGTATATGAGTAATATGATATATTTGTGGATTGTGTTTGAATTGAAAGTAAATTATCGTTCCCTGTATTAAATCGTATTCAGGGAAGTCTTATTGAGACGTGTATGATAAACTGTTTGATGAAGCATGACGCAATCATATAGTGTGCAATAACTTAAATATACTAATATAAAATATGCGCCTTAGAAATACATATATTGCCATAGTAAATACTTTCACGATTTGTAATCCGGAGAGAGTACGTTGAAATAGCTCAGATAACAAGCTGACGTTATTTGTCGTCATTTTGATGTCAAAATAATAACAAATAGTTTGTTTGTTACCTGGAAATTTGAAATTTTATGACATTGTTATTTATATGGGATGCCAGCGAATGCCTACAATAAGGAAATCGATCGTAACTTCCGAATCTGATGAATCAAGAGACATGGTAGTGTCTCGCGCCAAGTACACGCGAAGCGAGACCGCACCGTGACTCTTTTACGCGACGCGACGAGTTGCGAGTACTCGAGATGTTGAGATCTCAATAACGAGTGAACGGATCAAGTTCTAAGTAGGCTTGATCGTGAGTAATAACGAGAATATGAAATAAACGAAAACGATAATGATGATAAGAATGCAAATAAGTGGTGTGCAGAAATTTTAAACATAATTCCTCAGTTTTACAAAACTAAAATTAATTTTAAAACAAAATGTACGAAAAAAAGTGTTAAAGATGATAATTATATAAAAGATTTTTCCGAGAAGTGTTTTCAATAAAAATCTTCCAACTTTAAGGGAAAGCAACAATTGTAATAAAAGCAACAATTGTTTTATAATACTTGCTTTTTTAATATCCATATTTTTTAAATAAAAATATAATTTTTTCTCGTAAATTGTTTTCTCTAATCATTCTTAATATAAAATAGTATTGCAGTAAAATAAAAATTAAATAATTTACAAGATATATGTATATACATATTTTGACATAAAAAATAAATAAAATATCTTGTAAAATTTTTGATAACTTTACTTAATACATTTATTCATAAAATTGTGAGATAAATTAATTGGTATGAAAAAAATATATAATTGCATTTAAATAAAAGAATACAATTGCATTTTGTTAATTATATATTCTTTCTTTTAATAATTTGTTTACTAATCATATATTAACTATATACATATAATTTAAGAATATAATACAATATAATAGATTAAAGATTACTTCTAATTATATCCCTGGTAGAAATGTCATGCATTTTTTTAGCAATTACTGGACAGTTTATTAACTTCTGTCTAATAACTGAGAGGTAAAACTACTTAGGATTCCAATCAAGATGTAACGCTTTTCCTTCAGTTACTGCGCACAAAAGATGCGCAAGATCTGAACTCATTTACTGAACAATAACAGGACAATAAATGAACAATTCAATTGTTTAATAAGCAAACCTACTGATCAAGAAATGGACAGTTTTGCTCTAGTGATATTTTATTGATAAATGTAAAATTTTGAGGTTAATAAGAGTCAAAATGCAGGAACTCTATCAAGTTCTTGTCCATTTCCTACGCAGTATTGTTACACTAATGAGAATGTAGTAATACTAGACAGTAACTGGAAGGGTGTCTAGGAAAACTGCATACATTTCTACCAGGGTGTCTCGACGGCTCTAATGCGACATTATGTTTATGTTCCCTCAATCTGGTATTTAGCTGTCGTTCAGTCTGACCCACATAGGATGCATCGCAATTATTACAGCAAATTTTATATATGACATTATTATTGTTAAAATGGGGGTTCTTGTCCTTTTGGACTCTGACAATATTATTATAGCCCAGTAAAATGACAAAATTTGGAAGAAATAATACTGACTGGGCTGAAACTTTGTAAACAGGCTTGTTTTAGGGTACTATTTAACATATTAAAAGTCCCCACGTGTAGACGCTACGTTGCGGGCAGGGGAGGGTCCAAAAGGTCCAAAAAATCAGTTTTTCGCAAATAACTCGGAAAATATCAACTGTACGGAAATTTATGTAGATATAAAAATTGTAGCTTACAAAATTCCGCACAATTTCGTTTTTGATTCAAGTCTGTACGACCAAATGGAGCAGAGATAGAATTTTTTTAAACACTGGTAGTTTTGCGACGCAACAAAAACGCGTACGCGCGTCGCGCATATATATATGCGTTCATATATATATGAAGTAATGAAAAAAGGTGAAAAATTATTATCCATATATTTTTGGACTAAAATGTTAATTTAACAAAAATTTATTTTTTTTCTTTAATATTTAAACGCCTATAACTCATCAACGTTTCAATGAAAAAAGGTCTACGACGTCTCATTTTAAAGATAATTAAAATATCTTCAAGAAAAATACATAACATTACTGCCTCCAACCAATCAGACAAAGTTATTTTCCAAAATGCACTCAAAAATGACATTTTTATCGATAAAATGTCATTTTTGAGTGCATTTTGGAAAATAACTTTTTCTAATTGGTTGGAGGCAGTAATGTTATGTATTTTTCTTGAAGACATTTTAATTATCTTTAAAATGAGACGTCGTAGACCTTTTTTCATTGAAACGTTGATGAGTTATAGGCGTTTAAATATTGAAGAAAAAAAATAAATTTTTGTTAAATTAACATTTTAGTCCAAAAATATATGGATAATAATTTTTCACCTTTTTTCATTACTTCATATATATATGAACGCATATATATATGCGCGACGCGCGTACGCGTTTTTGTTGCGTCGCAAAACTACCAGTGTTTAAAAAAATTCTATCTCTGCTCCATTTGGTCGTACAGACTTGAATCAAAAACGAAATTGTGCGGAATTTTGTAAGCTACAATTTTTATATCTACATAAATTTCCGTAAAGTTGATATTTTCCAAGTTATTTGCGAAAAACTGATTTTTTGAACCTTTTGGACCCTCCCCTGCCCGCAACATAGCGTCTACACGTGGGCACTTTTAATATGTTGAATAGTATCCTAAAACAAGCCTGTTTACAAAGTTTCAGCCTAGTCAGTATTATTTCCTCCAAATCGACAAATTTCGAGTCATTTTACTGGGCTATTAAGCTTATTGATGATCCTGTATCCTATAGATAGCTTGGATTTGTCTACTGTTGCTGCGATGACCTCAGAAGCAGATTTTAAATAAGGGAGGGCGATGAATCTCTTTTTTTCCCCGTCAACCATGTTATACCGTCATCATCCTCGTTACTCTCTCTCAAAGACTGCATTTTGTTGAAATGGAGCTTTTTAATTCTCGAGTTAATGTGTCTGAATATTAAGTCCACAGGGTATCCATTGTCTAGTAAGATGTCAACGATGAATGTTAGATTTTTATTAAAAAACCGAGGATGAGACTACAACATAGCCCTATCAACAAAACTGTATATGGTTCCTAATTTTTGCTGTATCGGATGGCTTGAAAAGAAGGACAAGCATCTGCCACAGAATGTTTTTTTATGGAACCAATCTGTGATGATGCCAATTTGAATACAGATACTGAGTCTCTTGACGACGTCTATTTTGACATACTAAGTAAACTCTCTAGCTATATGTATAAACACTGACTATGCGACATCGACTATCTCACACATCTCGCGACCGCAGTAACAGTACGTCCTCGTTCCGAAATACACAGTTCTTATATACGCTCTTCCAAACGCAAATTTCGTTAGCGGAACCACTTATGTAAGTCAATCATCTTTTATTAGGAGAATTAAATGTATGACTAATTATTTCCTTCCGGACATAGTTGCCACTAAGGATGGTCGCGCTAACACGATTTCGTTGTAATATCTGTCGCTACAACCTCCGTTTTGCCTCCGCTTTACCACCAATACACAACGTTAATTCAAACGCCGAGCACAGCTGAAGATGCAATGGAACTTCATAGAGGATTATTGTGACAAAAAAGTATTGTATCCGCACTGCTGTTAATTGCGAATTATTACAACCGGTAATTAATCTTTTGTACTTTCAAACCATATAACAGCATGAATTTGAATCTGACTTTGACCTCGCTTCTATTTGTATGTATCCGTTCATCGACATTGACTGTATAATTTTAAATGTTTCTCATGTGAACTCCAACAAATATTTCTTATTATTAATTTATGCCCTGAGGAAGACCAAGTAAGGTCGAAACGTTGGCTATATGATATCATTAAAATTTGAAATTTATATATGATTTTTACACAGTAAAAAATTTTGTGTTAATAAAGGTCCACTCACAATTTTGTGTTAAAACAACTCATTCATCGTGTTATTTTTGACATTTAGAAGTGTATTTTTTACTAAAAAAATGTCGATATAACAGTTCTAAATGTCAAAAATAACACGATGAATGAGTTATTTTAACACAAAATTGTGAGTGGACCTTTATTAACACAAAATTTTTTACTGTGTATTAACACCTAATATTGCTCTGAATATAGGCCGTAATATTATTATTTAGCTTTTGCTTTGAAGAGCGTCAATACGTTTACTTATTGATAGGGCCCGGACGTTCGGGCACGGAGCCCGGGCACGAGCCGAGAACCGCTGCGCGCTCGCCCCACCATCGAGTCTCGCCCCACCATCGAGCGCTCCGACGCTCGGCGATCGGACTCGATGGTGGGGCGAGCCGCGCGAGATCTACTACTTAAATAAGCGAAGACCGCGGAGACTGATTTTTCTATTGTTCGCGATCGCAGGAGAAGGCTATTTCACCGAATTAAAAATATAATTGAAAGAGAAAAATGACTTCTTTGTCATATGAATATGACAGAAATATATATGATTTTTTCACAGAACCGAATCGACTTTATTGTAAAATATGTTCCACGTTCCTGTATAAAGTTACTTCCTATTCCTTAAAACGACATGAGCAAACCGATAAACATATACGTAATCTTTACCGATCGCGACTTTCGTTGGACGATTCTCCACCCACAATTCAAGGAAGAATGTCCACATTTTCGCAAGAACTATGCGAAGCTTTCCTTGCTGCCGATATCCCGCTAAAAAACCTAGAAAATCCTAAATTACACAAGTTTCTTGAAAAATGGACTCAACAAAATGTCCCGGAAGCGTCCACATTACGAAAAAATTATGTAGAACCAAATTATTACGTCGAAACAATACGTAAAATACGTAATATTGCGAACAAAGATAATATCTGATTATTGGTAGACGAAACTACAGATGCAGAAGGCAGAAATTGCATAATGTTGCAAATTGTATAATAGGGACCTTATATTCTGATAAACCCGGTAAAATTTTGTTTCTTAATTCTGCAGTATTGGATAAAACAAATAATGAAACTATTGTTCAATTTGTCAAAGACTCTTTAAAAGAATTGTGGCCTACTGGAACAAACAACGAGAGAGTATTATTGTTTTTATCGGACGGTGCTGCTTATATGAAAAAAGCTGGAAAACCGAAATGATCCAGTTTGCTTTTTTATACGTACACCTAACTTCTTCGGCTACACGGTGTAATCCATGGGCAAGACAAGTTACGTGGATCATTTTCGGAAACATGCCGCATAGTTTTTTCCCAGCTCTTTTCATATAGATTTCATATAGCAGCACCGTCCGATAAAAACAATAATACTCTCTCGTTGTGTGTTCCAGTAGGCCACAATTCTTTTAAAAAGTCTTTGACAAATTAAACAATAGTTTCATTATTCGTTTTATCCAATACTGCAGAATTAAAAAGAAAAATTTTACCGGGTTTATCAGAATATAAGTTCCCTATTATACAATTTGCAACAGCTCTGCCTGTATCTGTAGTTTCGTCTACCGATAACCAGATACTATCTTCGTTCACAATATTACAAATTTTACACATTGTTTCGACGTAATTTGGTTTTACATAATTTTTTCGTAATGTGGACGCTTCCGGAACATTTTGTTGAGTCCATTTTTCAAGAAACTTGTGTAATTTAGGATTTTCTAGTTTTTTTAGCGGAATATCGGCAGCAAGGAAAGCTTCGCATAGTTCTTGCGAAAATAATGTGGGCTTTCTCCCTTGAATTGTGGGTGGAGAATCGCGATCGGTAAAGATTACGTATATGTTTATCGATTTACTTATGCCGTTTTAAGGAATAGGAAGTAACTTTATACAGGAACGTGGAACATCAGTTAAAAAAGAGTAATAAAATTTTGAATTGCAGGATATATGATATTTCTTAATGTCGGGTGAATGTCCGAAACCAGTGCCGGCTTATCATGAAATTTTGTGTTCGTAAATATATTTATGAATAAAGTATATTTATAAAGTTAAAACATTCTTATCAAATCCTTACAAGGGCCTTATTAGACAAAAATAAGAAAACCTTTCTTGTGGCATCCCTAATAAATAATGATCCGGACCTCATTCGGTTAGCCCTAATAAATAAGTATTTATGAAGTTAAAACGGTAAAAGTTTACAATAACTAACACAGCTCGGATTACTTTGACCTTGACATATGTTGTCAAGGTCACCCTCCTGAGTGACCTTCAGAAGTTTTTAGCCGGCGGTCGTTATTCGTTAAAAAGTTATAAACAAAAAAAGTTTGAAAAATATAGCAGTTATTTTGAGTATTGGAAGGCATAAATGACTAATATATATGTCGAAATAGTTCACGCATTATACACTTTCCACGCGAAACGAGGTGCCACATGAGTTCATGACGCGCTTTACAACTTAGCATGTACTTTAAGTTGTAAAGCGAGTTCCACGCTTTCAACCACGGGGGGTGCGGGGGGGGGGCCGAAGGCCCCCCCTCGCACCGCCTCGTTTGTGTGTGTGTGGTGTGTGTGTGTGTGTGTGTGTGTGTCCACGCGAGTATTGGAAGGCATAAATGACTAATATATATTAGTCGACATATATATTAGTCATCTATGCCTTCCAATACTCGCGTGGACACACACACACACACACACACACACACACACAAACGAGGCGGTGCGAGGGGGGGCCTACGGCCCCCCCCCCGCACCCCCCGTGGTTGAAAGCGTGGAACTCGCTTTACAACTTAAAGTACATGCTAAGTTGTAAAGCGCGTCATGAACTCATGTGGCACCTCGTTTCGCGTGGAAAGTGTATAATGCGTGAACTTTTTTTGTTTATAACTTTTTAACGAATAACGACCGCCGGCTAAAAACTTCTGAAGGTCACTCAGGGGAGTGACCTTGACAACATATGTCAAGGTCAAAGTAATCCGAGCTGTGTTAGTTACTTTTTTTGTTTATAACTTTTTAACGAATAACGACCGCCGGCTAAAAACTTCTGAAGGTCACTCAGGAGGGTGACCTTGACAACATATGTCAAGGTCAAAGTAATCCGAGCTGTGTTAGTTATTGTAAACTTTTACCGTTAAAACATCGTTATCAAATCCTTACAAGGGCCTCACTAGACAAAAATAAGGAAACCTAGGTACAATTAAATACAATTAAACTTTCATGTGTGCACCATACAGAATGTGCACTATTTGGTTTAATATTGCAAACTTCTGCACACTATTAGTTCGCACTGTTGAATGATTAGTATAACAGTGTATACTGTTAAATGTATGCACTAGTGGCAGTAGTATCTACTGTTACATTCTAATAATTTACACTAGTCAATAGTAATAATTGTGTAGTGGACACTACTTATTACTATTTTACAATAAAGTCGATTCGGCTCTGTGAAAAAATAATATATATTTCTGTCATATTCATATGACAAAGAAGTCATTTTTCTCTTTTAATTATATTTGCAATTCGATGAAATGGCCTTCTCCTGCGATCGCGAACAATATCAAAATCAGTCTCCGCGGTCTTCGCTTATTTAAGTAGTAGATCTCTCACGGCTCGCCCCACCATCGAGTCCGATCGCCGAGCGTCGGAGCGCTCGATGGTGGGGCGAGACTCGATGGTGGGGCGAGCGCGCAGCGGTTCTCGGCTCGTGCCCGGGCTCCGTGCTCGAACGTCCGGGCCCTACTTATTGATAACAAATTATATTGTGCTTTATTATATATGTAATAAAAGATTAAAACAATTGTAGCAAATAATATAGTTAAAAAACTTTTCTTATTCAAATACTGATTTAAAATTTTGAACAAAGAAGATTATATTTATAAACTATGTTGCAATGACAGTTAATTAAATACAGGAAAAATTATCTAAAAAACTATGTATAATATTTCTTATGACCAAAAAGAAATTACGACTAGTAATTTCAAAAATCTCAACGAAACAATAAAAAAAGCAATAGAGGCAAGAAAAATTTACTCACGACCTCCAATTTTTAAAAAGTGCTCGTAAATATCACATGCGATGTTTTTGAAACAAACTGTTTCGTACACCCGACTAATACGATAGGAGCAACCTACACTATAAAGAAGAATATTCCACTCAATCTATTAAGTGAGATATAAGCTTTGTGACAACATATCCGTGTGACTTCTAGCCCCGGTCTCCCCTACTACTCAGATATACTCGTACGCACATTCTCGCGGACCAAAAACGGTGAAAAATTATTATAACAAATATATCAATTATTCTCTGCTTTAACATAAAGACTGTTCAATATATTAACTAAGATCTCGCGAACAAGAACTTAGTTATGAAAAGTGTTATTACAAAATAGAAAAAACATTCACTTTATATCTTTTATTAGGAAAAATATTTCCACTATAGAAATAAAAAATATAATTATAATTTTTTGGTTAAAGACCTACGTGAAACGAACGAGTTTTCGTCAGATAAAAATATCATCTCGGTGAACGAAGTATAGAACAGTACAATCATATAATTAACCCTATAAGAGTAAGTGAGTATAAAACGTGTTTAATAAAATAAAAAATATATTAGCATTTTTTTTAAATGTACCAGTTAATTGTTGCTTAACATTTAAAGAAATAAATAAAAAACCCGCCAAATTATTGTAAAACAGACATTTATAAGTAAATCACAAATTAAAAAAAAATATAAATATAAATAACGAAATATACAAAAAAATGAAACGAAAACGTGATTCTTCTTTGGATGACGGGAAAAACATAATGGAGAATGATATTAATGATATTAAAAAAGATGAATTTTTGCACATAAGAGAAAACAAGAGTTACATCGAGAAAAAGAAAGAATAAAAAAAGTTGAACGAATGAAAAGACTACGACAAGATCTTTCGTATAGTAAACGAGAAAAGGAAAAGAATGTACAAAGAATAACAGAAATACGAAAAAAATGGATATACAAGAAAGTCGAAAGAAACAAGAACACACAACGAATGATGAAAAAACGACAAAATCTAGTGTATAAAGAAGCAGAAAAGAAAAAAAATCGACAAAGAATGACAGAAACACGTCAAAATATGGTGTATAAAGAAGCAGAGAAAGACAAGAATCTGCAAAGAATAATACAAAAACGTGAAAATCTGGCATATAAAGAAACAGAAAAAAGAAAAGAATATGAAAAGAATGACAAAAACACGTCAAAATCAGGCGTATAAAAAAACAGAGAAAGAAAAGAATTTGCAGAGAATAAAAAGTGTTCGACAAGAATCGTTATATAGAGAATTAGAAAAGGAGAAAAATGTAAAAAGAATAAAAATTAAAAGAGAAGATACAGATTACCGAATAAGTGAACAAATAAAAAACAAACATAAGATTAGTATTTTGCGTGAAGATTTTAACTTTATCACGAAAGAAAGAAAACGCAACATCCAAGAGATTATTGAGACTCGACGATTTTTTAAGATTTCGTGAAAACTTCAGCAATTTTATTCATAATAAGATTAAAAGTGATATTCACGATAATGAATATTATCAAAATTTATTAATTATGAAATTCTTACAAAACAGAAAACAAGGACCAGATAAAATTTGTTTATGTTGTGAAAATTTGTTTTTCGAAAAGTCAGTTGAACAAATTAATTTTACTAAATTACAAAAAAAGTTATCTAAAAAAAATATTGCGATTAATACGTTTATTAAACAAATAAAAAATAACTCGTTGGAATATGTCTGTAAAAATTGTAAAAAATACATTACAGCAGGAGAAATACCAAAAACAGCATCAAATGCAGATTTAAGTTATTCAAATGTACCAAAAGAGGTGACCAACTTGACCGCCTTAGAAGAACGAATGGTTTCACCCTATATACCATTTATGCAAATTAAAGCGTTGCAACCGTATGCAATTAATTCACAATTATCTTTGAAAGGAAGTATAGTTAATATTCAAGTTGAAATTAATGAGATGGTAAATGTTTTACCAAGAACATGTGACGAAATGTCGACAATACAAATAAAGCTGAAAAGACACATGGAACATAAGTCTGATTACATGTATGAAACTATTAAACCAGCAAAAATATGTGAAGCTTTAGAGTACTTAATACAAACGCCATTATATATAAAAAACAATATAAACATTGACCAGAATTTTTTTAAAAAATATAACAGAAATTTCAAAACAGAATTTAGAATTTATTGTCGATAATGATGATAAATGCGAAAGCATCTCTAATATAAAACCCAATGTTTTTGTTAAAGACGAAAATAAGTCGGATTCGGAAAAATCTGATTATTACGAACCAAATGATGAAGTACTTATTGTAGATAGAAACAAAGAAATATCCTCAAGTGTTCAAATTATAGCTCCAGGACAAGATAAATATCCTGTCCCATGGCATATGACAGAAAATATTGATGAATTGTGTTTTCCAAAAATTTTTGGTGGAGAAATTTTAAATAAGAAAAATAAATTAATCTACTCTGAAAGAATCAAATTTGAAGCGAGGCACAGAGATAGAAGATCTTGTCATCCTACATGAATTTTATTTATGGCTAAACAGAAATTGGAAAAGTCAATAATGTCAAATATAAATATTTGTTTAAGGAGAGTAAAAAGAAATGATAACCTAACAGCTGATAAAATTAAAGATGCGAATTTTATAAACGATTCCATACGTCATAACGATGGGTACAAATTTCTGAAACAAATAAGATCATCACCATCTTATTGGGAAAGCAAGAAAAAACATTTAATGAGAATGATAAGACAATGTGGGGTTCCTACATTTTTTCTGACACTATCCGCATGTGAACTAAAAAACACTGATTTATTGAAAATTTTATACAAATTAAGTGAAAATAAAACCATCAAAACATATGATGCAATACATATGGACATTGCAGAAAAAACAAAGTTGATAAGAGAGGACCCTGTTACATGTGTCAGATATATTGAAGAAAGATTCAATTTGATTATGTCAATACTCCAAAATGAATATGGTCCATTTGGAGAAAACAATGTAATTGATTTTTTTCAGAGACGTGAGTTTCAAGTCAGAGGTAGTGTCCATACGCATAATCTTTTATTTTGCAAAAATGCACCCATTTATGACGAAGAAAATGAAGAACAGAATCAAAAATTAGTAGAGTGGATTGATAAAAACATTACATGTGCATACGATGATAAAAATCCTTTGATACGTGTACAAATTCATCGGCATACACCAACTTGTTACAAAGGACGTAAAAATAAATCTATATGTCGATTTAATATTCCAATGTTCGTAATGAAAGAAACAAGGATTCTAAAACCATTAAATGAAAATGAATTGTCAAAAAATGATAAAACAAATAGAAAAAAAATTAAAGACTTGATGCAAAAATTTTTCGAAAACAATATACAAGTATCATTCAAAGAGATGTTGGAACAATTAGAAATGAATGAAAGTGATTACATTCACACAATTCGAAGCACGTTATCTAGAACTAAAATTTTCTTAAAAAGAAATAGTAACGAAGTAGCGATCAATGCATACAATAAAATCATATTGACACTTCTTGAATCAAACATGGATATACAATTTGTGTTAGATCCTTATAGTTGTGCTTCTTACATGATTAATTACGTAACAAAAGTAGATGCTGGACTTTCGCGTTTACTCAGAGAAGCAGCAAAAGATTTGGAAAATGGTAATTTAAATATTAGACAAAAGTTTAGAAAGATCGCAAACGTTTTTATAAATAGTAATACTATGTCTGCACAAGAAGCAGTATATCATGTCCTAAGACTACCTCTTTCATTATGCAGTAGAGCTGTAGTTTATATTAACACTGTACCACAGAAAGATCGCGTGCGAATGTTGAAAAATGATAAACAAATAAAACAAATGAATGACGAATCCACAGATATATACTATCAAAATATAATTGAGAAGTACGAGAATCGGAATTATCATAAATTGTCTGATGTTTGTCTTGCCGAATTCGCAGCGAACTATGAAGAGAAAAAGACTACATACCAAAGTGATAATGAGAATGAGTATAATGAAAACATTGAAATTAGAGAACGAAAAAAACAGAAAATTATTAGATTTCGACGATACAAATTGCAAGAAGATCGGTATAATTATTTCAGAGAACAGATTTTGTTGTTCTTCCCTTGGAAAAACGAAATAGATGATATAGAGACTAAAAATTGTGAAAAAATTTATAAAGAAAATATAGAATTAATCGATAAAACAAGAAAGAAATATTCAGTGCTAGGAGATGCAGAATTAGACAATGCTCTAGCACAAGCACAAAAAGATCAACAGGAAATAGAAGATGAAGATGAAGATTCTTTCATAAAAAGCAAAATTCAAAATGAAGAGGAAATAGATATTTTTTGTCAAACAGGTATCGCGGATTACTCTAAGGAGAAAAGAAGGAAAATAAATACTCCTCCTAAAGCCTCAAAAGAAGAAATGATGAGTATTATTCAAAAATTAAACGACAAACAGAGAGAAATCGTAATGCACATTTTACATTGTTTTAAAACAAAAAAATTACCAATAAAATTGTACATAAGCGGATCAGCGGGCGTGGGAAAAAGTACAGTAATCAACGCAATTTATCAGTTATTAAGGAGGTTCGATGGCTTCATCGGGGGGAGTAGTGGGACGCGGGGGTTCTGGCAACAGCGCACTAGCGTTTGAAGTAGTGGGAGTGAAGGGGATTGCTCTGATTGGTCCCCGCGTGTATAGTGCGTGCTGCTGTTCACGTCGTTCACGACCGTGGCAGTCTAGCAGACGAAAAATCAAGCAATTTATGCTTTAATAATTAATTTTTCTACGAAATGTGCGGTAACCTCTCCCTTTCTTTCACTCATTTATTTGTAAATTATTAAGTTACATGTGCATATTTTTTTTTCCTTATTATTTGCATTTTTCTTGCACTTATTTCATTCTGAAGGTATGCAATATATGTCATTTCCCATAAGAACCTATGTTAAAAATGCAGCCAGTTTCATGAAATTTTAATATGTTGTTCTGGAATGCAAAATAGAATTATGTGAATTTTTTGGGAATTTTTCACCGTCTCGTTTTGAAATAAATCTACTCCTAAAATTGTACTTTTTAGGTTTTTGGAGTAGATTTTTTTCAAAACGGGACGGTGAAAAATTCCCCAAAAATTCACATAATTCTATTTTGCATTCCAGAACAACATATTAAAATTTCATGACACTCTCTGCATTTTGTTGTAGCCATCGAACCTCCTTAAGTAAATATTTCGACGAATTACCAGGTGAAAAGAATAATTCGGTAAAAATTTTATTATGCGCACCCTCCGGAAAAGCAGCATTTCTAATAGGTGGGATTACATTACACACTGCATTTGCCTTACCAATAACACAGTTTGGAGGACAAATGCCAGAATTGTCTGCAGACGTTGCAAATACTATTCGCGAAAACTTATTTGATTTAAAATTATTAATTATAGATGAAATTTCGATGGTAGGTAGTACGATGTTTAGTCGAATTGATACCAGATTAAGACAGTTAATGGGTTGTAATAAAAGTTTTGGTGGAGTATCTGTTCTTGTAGTGGGAGATCTTTATCAATTATTTCCAGTAATGGATTCTTCAATATATTTGTGCCCGAAATCAAGCATGTTAAGCGTATTTTCAGAAAATGTTCTTTGGAGAGAATTTGAATATTTTGAGTTGACGGAAATAATGAGACAAAGAGAGGATTTAACTTTTATTGTCGCACTCAACAACCTTGCTAGAGGAACAATGACAGAGAAAGATATTGCTCTAATCAAATCAAGAGAAACAACAGAAGAATTTATTCCTAAAGATGCAATCAGATTATATGCAGATAATCAATCAGTGGATTGTTTTAATAAACATAAAATTGAATTAAATGAAGGTATTGCATATGAATATATAGCCAAAGATTCAATTTTAGGAAAAGTTAATAGTAAATTGCGAAATAAATTACTGACATCCTTAAAAAATAAAAAAAGAACAGAATGTGGTGGCTTGGCATACAAAATAGAATTAAAGTTGGGAATTAAATATATGATAGTTACTAACATAGATGTAGAAGATGGCCTAGTAAACGGAGCTTGTGGCATCTTAAAGAACATTACTTTTAAGCAAGGAACAGAAGAACCAAATAAAATATGGTTAGATTTTAATAATTATAGAATTGGCGAGGAACATAGGAGACCATACGTAAACTATATGAATGAAAATTCAATGGAAAAAAATTTGGTGCCAATATCACCACTTTCTATCGTTTTGAACGTAAATGAAAGAATGGGGTATCAAATAGTAAGACAACAATTTCCAATCACGCCAGCCGAAGCATTAACAATCCATAAAAGCCAAGGTCAGACCTACGATAAAGTTTGTATCGATTTGAGAAAAAATTGTCGTATGAAAAGATCAATGTTGTACGTTGCACTAAGCAGAGTGAGAAAATTAACCGACTTAATAATATTGGGTAGTTTCATAGCTCCTAAAAAACCAGCGTCTGATAATCCATTGGAAATAGAAATAAAACGCCTAAAAGAAGAAAAGTATGTAAATTTTTCGTATTCAAAAGAAATAATAGGAAATCGATTGAAAATAATATACCAGAATGTAAGATCTCTTAATAAAAATCGAATGAATATTTCAAGTGATAAATGGTACAAACAAGCAGATTTATTAATTTTAGCAGAATCTCAAACAATATCAACAGATAATGTGTTGATTGAAGGATTTAATATTATTTTCCGAAGTGATAATTATGAAAAACGTTTAGCGAGAGGGATAATATGTTACATCAGGAAAGAATTTAAAGGATTAATTATAAAACATGTACAAAAAGATGAAATTATAAATGGACAACAATGTCATATTGACTTGATTCTCATAAAAATAAATGAAATAGAGATCATTACCGGTTATAAGTCACCTGGAGTTAATAAAAATATATTTAAGCAAGAACTAAATAATATTTTAAGCAAGACAAAAAGTAAGGAAAGAATAATATTAGGTGACTTTAATTATGACACATATGTTGAAGGTGAATTTCTGGAAAAACATTTACAAGAAAAAAACTTTAAACGAGCACTACGTAAAGAAGAATCAACTACAATGTTCAATACCCAAATAGATGTAATATTCATATCTGAGGAAATAATTAATTATTCAGCAGGAATATATGAAACATATTTTTCAGATCATAAACCAATTTTTATTGGTTTAAACGAAGAAGGGAGGAATCAAATATCATCATTAAAATGTTCTAAAAAAATAGAAAATTATCCTCCATCTCAATCAATAGATGATAACGTATTAGAAAAAAATTCATGGCTAGATGATAGACCTTTAAATGAAATAATGAAAATAATAGAAAATAACACTCTATTTAAACGTGTAGATGTACTATTTATTACAGGATTACATTGGGTTGAACCGATTTTTAGTCCTGATGTCCAGATTGTAGGTGGGAATCAAGCAAGAAATCACTGGCACTGTATATAATATGACGGAGAAAAGCTACATATTTTGGTAAATATGCAGAATAGTGGCCTCCTCACCGATTTCGTTGAACTTAGGCTTAATCGACGCGTTTTTGCACAAAACGACCGAATCTGGCAGAAAAAAGTGTCGCTCTGCCCCGCGAAGCGAGATATTAACAGTTAAAGTTGACAGGAATCAGGTTATGATTCCTGTCATACCGACGAGCTGTAGCGACTACGAACATGCTCTGCAGCCATATGCGCAGGCTCAGTGGCCGCACGCGCATGCAGCAGATCACGTGACAACTGTTTGGTTGGTAAGTTAGAAGTGTAACATAATTCGAAATGATATTCTTTTGTTTTATATAGTAAGTTATCGTGCCAAAATGCAGCTGCACGAATTTTTGGCAGTGACTCACGATAAAGACAAATTAATAAATTATTTAATAGAACATAATGTAATAAGCAACGAAATATATTGTCCGAAGTGCAATAATAAATTAAAGTTAAACAGAGATAATTTCTCATTTCGTTGTCGGAAAGTATTATATGAGAAAAATAAACATAAAAAATATGTGAAGAAACAGTGCACATTTAAAGGAAATGTTAGATTTGATACATGGTTTAGCAAATCTAAATTGAGCTTGGAAACAATATGCAGGATGACTACATATTTCATCATGCTAAGACCTCCGAGACAAATGTTTTTGTGCACAGAATTGCAACTTACCCAGCACTCGGTTGTTGACTGGATTTCCTTTTGCCGAGAAGTAAGTATAATTTAATATACTTAATACAATGAATGTATGTTGTATAGATATATATTTATAGAATTTGTTATGTTGATTTGTTATAATAGGTTTGCATATATTGGGCCGAAAAGAACTCGACGAAACTTGGAGGGCCCAATATAATTGTCGAAATAGACGAGGCAAAAATCGGCAAAAGGAAGTACAATCGTGGCCGAATAATCGAGGGAAAGTGGATCTTCGGTGGATATGAGCGTGGCACAAGAAAAATTTTTATTGTGCCAGTGCAAGACCGCACGGAAAAAACTCTGCTTGAGCTGATCAAGGAGTGGATTCTACCTGGGACGACGATAATGTCGGATTGTTGGAAGTCGTACAACTGTTTAAACAGTGAAGGCTTCCAACATCTTACAGTAAATCACTCGATGAATTTCGTCGACCCAGATACCGGTAATTACATTGCAAATATATAAAGAGTAACATATGCATTCGAAATACACAACACTAAACTAAGCATTACTAATTTCTATTTGTTTGTCTATTCAGGTGCTCACACTCAGCACATTGAACGTGTTTGGAGAGAAGTAAGGGCTAATATCCCACGGTATGGAACGCGTACTTCGCATTTAGTGGGATATTTAGCTGAATATCTCTTCAAACGCGTTCATGCTTATGAAGATCGCTTAAGCAGTTTTTTCCGTGCAATTGCAGAATTGTATCCACCGAAGACTGTGGACGATGAAGCAGATGTCTCGGAGGCAACATCATCACAAGCTTAAGTTAGATTTGCTAAACCATGTATCAAATCTAACACTTCCTTTAAATGTGTATTGTTTCTTCACATATTTTTTATGTTTATTTTTTTCATATGATACTTTCCGACAACGAAATGAGAAATTATTTCTGTTTAACTTTAATTTATCATTGCACTTCGGACAATATATTTTGTTACTTATCACATTATGTTCTATTAAATAATTTATTAATTTGTCTATCAAATTATATTAATATTATTGCATCCCTACTTGTCAATATATCCTATATAATATATCAAAGTACATGCGTGGGCGGGGGGGGCTTCGCCCCCCCGCACCCCCCCATGCACGTGAGCCTCGTTTTGTAATAATTTATAAGTGCATGAGGCTCACGTGCATGGGGGGTGCGGGGGGGCGAAGCCCCCCCGCTACACTCCTAGGTTTACTCACACGATGGGGGGGGGCAAGGGGGGGGCGAAGCCCCCCCCGGGCACGCCGAAGGCGTGTCCATGGGGGGGGTGCGGGGGGGGCGAAGCCCCCCCCTGCCCACCCGTCAACCCCACCCACCCCGCCCAGTGCCCGGGGGGGTGCGGGGGGGCAGAGCCCCCCCGCCCACACCCCTAGGTTTACTCACACAATGGGGGGGGTGCAGGGGGGGGCGAAGCCCCCCCCGGCAACGCATGTACTTTGATGTTCGTGATACCTAACTGCTTGAATCAAGACGCTTGGTTATTCCGCACGATTGACCAGTTATCATATTTAAAATTGGCGCACTTTTGCATGCGCGTGCGGCCACTGAGCATGCGCATATGGCCACAGGGCATGTTCGTTGTCGCTACAGCTCGTCGGTATGACAGGAATCATAACCTGATTCCTGTCAACTTTAACTGTTAATATCTCGCTTCGCGGGGCAGAGCGACACTTTTTTCTGCCAGATTCGGTCGTTTTGTGCAAAAACGCGTCGATTAAGCCTAAGTTCAACGAAATCGGTGAGGAGGCCACTATTCTGCATATTTACCAAAAACGATATCCTAATCTTTCAGAGAAAAATGTAATATTTGAAAAAGTTACAAAGCAGCCAGACAATGCATCATGTGGTATTTATGCTGCAGTATTTGCTGTATCAATAGCATTAGGCGAAAATCCCTCTTATAAAAATTATTCAAAAGATATTGAGAAAATGCGTAAGCATTGTTTGATGGTAATTAAAGAGAAAAAATTAATACCTTTTCCAGAGGAATAATGGCAAAACTTTCAAAAACTATCCTTCCATTCTCAGATTTAAGTCAAACTTTTCAAATATTTTTTCAAATTAAATCAGTATATTACAAGCGAACTTGTTTGAACAAGGCATCATGTCTGAACAAGACATCATATCTGAACAAAACATCGTGTCTAAATAAGACATCGTATTTGAACAAGACATCGTGTCTGAACAAGACATCGTGTCTGAACAAGACATCGAGTCTGAACAAGACATCGTGTCTGAACAAGACATCGAGTCTGAACAAGACATCGTGTCTGAACAAGGCATAATATTTGTCACAAAGACGAGTATGTAAACAATATAATGTCTGCACAAAACATCATGTCTGAACAAGACATCGTGTCTGAATAAGACATCGAGTCTGAAAAAGACATCGTGTCTAAACAAGACATCGTGTCTGAACAAGACATCGTGTCTGAACAAGACATCATATTTGTCACATAGACAAGTGTGTAAAAAATAATATTAGAAAATAATTGAGAAAATAATACATAAAATAATACATATAGTTCTAATCATAAAAATTCGATTATATCCTAATATTATTTTTTAGTGGACTAGGCCTACAGGGGAAACCACTTAAAAAAAAAACGCGTCAACAATAGTACCTCGTGGGTGACGAGGAAATCTATTGTCGTGATTTTTAATATACTTTTGGTAAAAATTCGGTCAAATAGTTTAAGAGTGTATAAAGAACAGACATACATACATATATACATACAGATATTTTAAACATTAATTATTTAATTGATTTTTATAATAGTATATCATAAATTAGTATAACAGATATTAGTCACAATAAAACTTATCACAATAAAAAAATGGAGCAAGTGGAAACTTGCACATTGCTTACTCATAGTTTTTAAGTGTGCAAACAGAAACTTACACATTGCTTACTTTTATAATAGTATATCATAAATTAGTATAACAAATATTAGTCACAATAAAACTTATCACAATAAAAAAATGGTGCAAGTAGAAACTTGCACATTGCTTCCTCATAGTTTTTAAGTGTGCAAGTAGAAACTTGCACATTGCTTCCTTATAGTTTTTAAGTGTGCAAATAGAAACTTGCACATTGGTTTCTCATAGTTTTTAAGTGTGCAAGTAGAAACCTGCAAATTGCTTCCTTATAGTTTTTAAGTGTGTAAGTAGAAACCTGCAAATTGGTTCCTTATATTTTTTAAGTGTGCAAGTAGAAACCTGCATATTGGTTCCTCATAATTTTTAAGTGTGCAAGTGGAAACTTGCACATTGCTTGCTCATAGTTTTTAAGTGTGCAAGTAGAAACCTTTACTCACAAAGCTTCCTCTATGAGGAAGCCAAAACAAATAAATACTAATAATTATACATCGAATAAATAAAGCTTCCTCATAGAGAAGCTTTGTGAGTAAAGGTTTCTACTTGCACACTTAAAAACTATGAGCAAGCAATGTGCAAGTTTCCACTTGCACACTTAAAAATTATGAGGAACCAATATGCAGGTTTCTACTTGCACACTTAAAAACTATGAGAAACCAATGTGCAAGTTTCTATTTGCACACTTAAAAACTATAAGGAAGCAATGTGCAAGTTTCTACTTGCACACTTAAAAACTATGAGGAAGCAATGTGCAAGTTTCTACTTGCACCATTTTCTTGATTTATCAGTCATACATTTTGTTTCCAACTTTCTCTGTACCCGCTGATAAACGAGACAGGTGTAAAATGCAATCAACAGCACGGCGGTCAATCTTAAAGCAGATGGCAAAAATGCATAATCGCGCTTCATTAATGATTTTCACTGAAAAGCTCGGTAAAAAAAACATCGTGCCGTAACTACTTTCGATTTCGCGCTCATCGATTTCATCTTATGCAACTCTCTGTCATATAATTACCGCTGTTATTTTCATTGTTAGTGCGGCTTTAAGATAGGCTTGTTTATTTACGCACGATTCGTCTGCGTGCAAAGTGAGATATTTCTATCTGATGACTCACGAGTTCATTCTATTGGAATCTGCGATTGAGATGTGCCCGCTGTGAAGCACGCACCTCCCCTTATTTTCGTCTACACTTATATCTGTCAAACCGGACACATGTCGAAATTGGCTTATCAGAAAGTTAATGTCAATAATTATCTATATCCGATACTCACGTTTGTTCTCTGATCACCGCGTTTTTTCTACCGATCCATCTTATAACATCGAACTTTATTCCGTTCCGTTTCCATCATGCGCGTGTTTGCGAAGTAAATAAACGTTTATTGCGGCTTTCACTGATTAAATCGACTGTGTGATATAAATCTGAACGCGATACGTTAGCAACCGCGATAGTTTTGTGAGATGCGCATCGAAGTTTAAATTAAACATTTTTCATTTAAACTTCGCACCTCTGTAAATAATTTCCTTCGGTAATTAGAGAAAAGTAATTAATCTTTTCCTTCTACGTACTTTAAGAAGTCTGATAAATAATAACATTATTTGTAATTAACGTTGATATTACTTATTACAAAAGTTTCTTCTGTTCTGTGCAGTCATGTTTTATTCAATATTTCTGGATTGAGGTAATAAATTAGAATACAAACAAAAATTATCATATTTCTCCTTTGAATGTTATGACAACTCTAAAAGTAAATACTTTATCGACATATTTATATAAATAAATAAACGTGGCTAATATTTGGTAACGTTGAAAAGATAAAAATTGTCTACCGAGAAATGCACTTATCTACTGCACCCGAGAATTTATCGAATTTTCGTTTACGTAATAAAAAGAAAACATCGATGTTCTTGGCATGCACAATAAATGCAAATATGTAAAACAATTTCTCATTTCGATTAAAAAAAAACTAAAACCGTTTAAATTTCAGAACCGTGCATTAAAAGTGTGTGTTAAGTAAATGAGTTCGAATAGTTCAAAAAGAAGAAATTTCCGAGATTCTTAACGAAGTTTTAATGAAGTTAATGATGGTGAAAATTTTTCCGGATACATAGTTTAAACATTTGAACAGTTGAGATTTTGAGAAAGTTACACGAGAGTCATATCTATTGCAAATAGAAATAATGAACTTTTATTAATTCCCTTTTCATGCAATATTATCTTCATATTTATCTTCATCCAGCTATTTGAATTTCAAGTTTGGACTCTTAAAGTTTGTATTGTTGGGGGTATATCTAATCGTACATCTAATCTGCAGCCTCTCGAAGAGCCGAAAGTCTTCGACGCGCTCGAGCCCGTTCGATCGCCGGAATATTCCGAGTGCTACTTCCGACGAGGTATACTGTTCCCCGCGCTTGTGATGCAATAGCTTCGGAGGCAGCAGATCTCGTTCTTGCCGACGAGATGTGGTGGAAACTGAATGACGGTCACGAGCGTGCACATGCGCGCAGGGGAAAAAGACGGTATCGAGCCAAACGGCTGGTTCACCCGTTAACAGAAACGGTACGGCAGCGTGGTAAGGCGACAATTTCCCGAAAAATGGAGGAGGTAATGTTGGTACTAACGAAAATTCCTAGGCGACACAAATTAATTTTTGTAGATTAGTAGCACTGCGTAAGTAGTATAATCTGTTACTTAGGGAGCCTTTTTCAAAATATACGCGCACGAATATTTGTTAATTCTGTGGAATGACTGGTCAATCGTGCGGAATAACCAAGCGTCTTGATTCAAGCAGTTAGGTATCACGCTGGGAGTTTGTTTAGTTTTATACGCATGTATACAGCACATGTATACAGTACATGTATAAACAGTACATGTATAAACAGTACATGTATAAACAGTATGCAATTAGGCGGGGGAGGGGCTCCGCCTGCGGCGGAGCCCCTTCCCCCGCATAATAAAACTAAAGAAACTCCCAGCGTGATACCTAACTGCTTGAATCAAGACGCTTGAATAATCAAGCGTCTAAATTCAAGCAGTTAGGTATCACGCTGGGAGTTTCTTTAGTTTTATTATGCGGGGGAAGGGGCTCCGCCGCAGGCGGAGCCCCTCCCCCGCCTAATTGCGTACTGTTTATACATGTACTGTTTATACATGTACTGTATAAATGTACTGTATACATGCGTATAAAACTAAACAAACTCCCAGCTGGCATCTCAATAATTTATCTATATATGCAAGAAGCTTTCGACACAACAAGAATAATTAAAAAGAAAAATATTTCTAAGTAAGTAAAAAGCGATAAAGTAGAAGATAATAAATGCTATTATAAAGATAACTAATTACTATTTATAATTCGTTATTTGTACATTTACACATAGATATGACCATATGTTGGACTTAACAAATATTCGTGCGCGTATATTTTGAAAAAGGCTTCCTAAGTAACAGATTATACTACTTACGCAGTGCTACTAATCTACAAAAATTAATTTGTGTCGCCTAGGAATTTTCGTTAGTACCAACATTACCTCTCCCATTTTTCGGGAAATTGTCGCCTTACCGGCAGCGTCAGTTTCTTCCATCGCGCTTGGAGGACGTCCGGCGCTGGAGCGCTAATTTCACGCGCACCAGACGCCGTTTTCGGCCGCTACACAGTAAAAAATCGTGCGTCCAAATGTTAAAATTTTCTTGTGTTACCAAGATTTGACTATTATTTTAATGTAAAATTAACATACAACAGCTATGTTATTATTTTCGTAACATTTTCATGTGTTATATTTATGTCAACGTGATAACTTAACACTTTATGTATGTCATTTAGAAATTGAATATTATTTTGAGTTCTTTTAACATAATTATTTCAAAAAATCAACACGTCTTAAAGTTATTTTAACATAAACAAAAGTTAAAGTAAATCTTCAAATAATCGTAAACTTTGACATATAAAATAATCAAATTTACTAAAATATGTGTTAATATAACTCAAAATAAAATGTATAATATACATTTCGTAAGAGTTACATTAAATGTATTACACGAGAAAATATTCAAAACAACATTTCTCTTAAGTTGAAGTAACTATCGTTTATTCAAATGCTGGCCAATCAGCAGAGACCGCTAGGAGCGTGAACCTCGCAGGCTCGCAGTGCTCGCACGGTTGCCTAGGCGATCCCTTGTTTGAGACTTCGTATCGCGCCACCGCGGATAAGGGGACGAGTTTCAGAGAGAAAGGGGGAGGATCGAAAGTGTCGCGTTTGAGAGTGTCGAAGTTGCGATCGACCGAGTCGCAGAAATCTACGAAAATTTCCGTTCGCGTAGCTGTGCGTCTGGGTGCAGTGGTGTGTGCGTGCGGGCAAGGTTAGGATCGTGCCGCTGGGAGAGAAAGAGCGGCATTCTCCTCCCGTGAGTCCCGTGAGTCCCCCCGTGCCCGTGGCCGGGGAAAGGAGAGCGGTAAGGAATCGGTGTTGCGGCGCGTGCGAGACGCGAGACACACCGAGGAAAACGGAATATCGAATCGACGACGCCGGGCGGAGGGGGGTGGCAGTTCTCAATCGAGATCTGGATTACGCGGGCGCGTCGATGATCGCCAAGATTTTGCCAATTCGTAAAAAAGGTGAGTCGCCCCCCCCCCCCCCCCGCTTTATAAACAGAGGGCCGATATCACAGTCTCCGATTAACGTGATCCTTCGATTAAACTCACTTTGCATCTCTTTCTAACTGTCCCCCTAGAAAGAGACGAAGAGTGAGTTTAATCGGAGGATCACGTCGGAGACTCTGATATCGGCCCAGAAATCGAGAGTGTGATCCTGATTCCGTTGATATTTCCTTCGGATGTTGTCGTCTTTGCAGAAATCGATCGGCGCGAATTCGAGATCGAGATTCGAGTTCGAGGTCGAAAAACGGCGAAGTGTTGGCCGCGACCGACGGCGCGACGTCGCGAGAGGACAAACGAGAAAAGCAGCCAGTTATTTTTGCTCGCGCGACCAACGTTTTGTTTACGTTTACTGCCTGTTTTCCACGACTTGCCGTCCTTGCTGACGAATTCGGATGGAACGCGAGTGAAGTGAGCCCGGATTACCGGTTCAGTGTTCTTTACTGATTGCTTCATGTGTGATACGCAGCGAGAGAGAAAGGAAGAGGATCGATCGACGCCGAATCTCTGTCGAATTATTTGGAAGTCAGATCGAAGTTAATAATTTCATTTTTTACGATATGTGCTCTACTGTTACGGACTGATTTGGGTTAGAATTTGGCAGTCAAATAACAGAGGATACACACGGCCGCATTAAATGTAGATTATATTAACGGAGCGCGTTTGCAATCGCCAAACCGGTAGTTACGTGTTAGGTGACAAGAATCGCACATGTGGACGTTGCTGGCGCATATGACTTTGTATTGATATTTTGCGGCTAGATGATTGAAGAAGGTACTTTTAGAGATAAATTTTCTTACCGCTTAGTCGACAATGATCACGATGAATTGGCGTTGAAAGAATAGAACGTTTTTGTCAGAGAAGCGAAGTCAATTATGATTGGAACGTTCTTTATTCTTTTTTATATTGATACTTATTTGTGGATTCAGATGTCTAAAAAGTTAGGTGGGAAAACCTTTTGTAAGCGATCTAGTCGTAAGTTTTATTTGAAATATATGTCTGTTAATAAAATTCTTAATGGAAAAATCTGAAGCCGCTTTAAAGGGACCAACGGTGTATCTGTTTGTAGTTAGGGAAAAAATTGTACAATTCAATCGTGATCATTCTTCAGTCCGGTTTTCTCAAGACTTGACTATAAATAATTATGGAATGGCTTTATGGTGATGGTGACTTGATAATACTGGTCGTTATGGAATAGCTGGCTTGTATCCGTATATCGGAAGTGAATGGCAACAGACGTGTATAAAAGTACTTTCTCGTCAAAGTATGTAAAAACCGATTGTATCTAATTGCATTTGTCGAGAATAGGAATATTGTGAAGTATATATAGTACAAGGCAAATCTGAAGAAAAATGGCATTCTTTTCTTTTGTTTTTGGTTTTTTTGAGTGTACGCAGACAAAGTTTTTCGAGTCCTCGGCACGAAGTTCATGTAAATGTATGATTTTATAAAGCGGATAAAAGTGAGAAATAATCGAAAGCCAGTTTATATAAAAATGTTTGTATTATTAAATCGTAATCTTACGGTCCACCTACTCTTTTTTTGCAAGAACTGCATCTAGAATTATGAAAGATGTAAGCGTCAGTCTTATTGTAAGTAACTAATTGTAAGTTCTAAATCACATAATTGTCATTGTGTTCTGCAATTAAGGATTCCTCGATTGCTCTCATATAGAATAGTTTTGATTGATACAATTATAAGGCTACATTATAATCAGTAATTAATTGTATCGAACTTACAATTTATATAATGCTTATTAAATTTTGCAATAAAATTAATAAGAACACATTTTATTTTTATTAATATCCTTTTCCTAAATTAACATATTTTAATGTCAAAAAAATAACACAAATGTTTACATATTGATAATGTTATTTATTCTAGGTAACTATAAAGAATGTTATAATTTAACTGTTCTTGTGTTAAAATTTTAACTCTTGAAAGTGTTATATTCCTCAAGATTACTTTCAATATATGTTAAAAATTACATTTCGTAAATGTTATCATGTAACTGAATATTTGTGTTAAAATTAACCAATTTTTTTATTCACATCAGACGAAGCAAAATGTTATATCGACATTTGGTACAAGTTATTTTTACATTATACTTAAAGTTAAAAGAACACATATAAATGTAAAATATAGTGTCAATAAATTAACATTTCTAATATGTCAACAAGTAACACACGATGAATGAGTTATTTTAACATAAAATTTAGAGTGGACTTTCTGGGACATTTGAAAAATGTTACGATTAACATTTTATTTTTTACTGTGTAGGTACGATATACACACGGATATCTTGTGCTATTACATGAACCAACAAGCCCACATTTTATCCGAAGATAAAACTTGCTTCGCAATGAGTTTCTCGTGAGATCACCGTTCAATTGAACAATTGCGTAATTAAAGTTTCCTCCGAGCTGTTATTGCGTTTTTGTGGCAGTTCTCATTCCGAGAAACGTGCTGCGTTTTTGTTGCTACGCACAAAGGGATCAGGAGATAATAATAACTTTGGAGATTAATATTCTTAAAGATAGAAAACATTTTCCGATATGATTACTCCAATTATTAAGCTTCAAAAAAAGAAACTCTGACTCTTCGTGTATCCTCAACACTGCGTACACATGTATAACGATTGAGAAAGCCACGATAAGGGAATACAGCGTTCCATGATTGATATCTGCGAATTGTTTTGTACGGGATAGATATGTACTTATATTATTAAAAGAAGCTGCGAGCGTCTTGTTGGAACGTCTGTTGCTCCGTTTTTACTCAAGTACGTGCCAGTGAGATTGGCGCCTATTTGAGGCATGCACTATAGCGACATGCACTGTAGTGCCATTTGATTTCCTCGGCAATCGCGCCAAGATAACGAGAAGCTTCGCAAGGTGTAAATGGTATTCGCGACACGTCCCGCCTCGACGAATACGGCGAACCGACGAATGGCCGGTTGATGACGGATAAGAAATCCGAGGAATCAGGTGTCGGACCGACGCGGCGCGACGGCCGACCTGGTCTGACCTCGCGACGGGAATTTCGTAACATTCGCGCACCGTACGACGACGGCGGCGGCGCCTCTGGGTTCCCTTGACCTCGAAATCCCTCGGGAAGCCCGTGCAGTCAGGGTCGTGTCCCGATATTCACCGCGGCCTCTATTCTCGCGCGCGCACCTATCTCTCGCGCCTTATTCGCGGCTTATCTCCCGCGGCGATAGCACGGCGCTGCTAATTAGCGAGTCGTCGTCGCTCCTCCGCTCTCTTCCTCGCGCGCGCGTGTATGCGTGCGGCCGGATGGTGCGCAATGCGTGTACGTTGTACGCGCGTGGTAGCATGCACACGCGAAGCGACGCACGGCCGTCGGAGTCAGCGAGAGAAGGTGCGGAAAAGAGTATAATGAGAAAAGGAGAAAGACAGAGGGACAGCGAGAGAGCGAGCGAGTACCGCGTGGCGCTGGCGCGAGTACGAGTACGCACGTACGGCGCGTCTGATTAATGGTTGCTGAACGAGATTGACCCATTCTTTTATTAAACAATATTTCTCTCTCTCGTGGGAATCGCTTTAATAATTGGCGGTATCATAGTTACACGGTAAAACACTTTAATTTATCATGACCAGAGAAAGTGGATTGCAACTGCTGGTCGCGTCCTCCGCGCCTTCGCGTATAATATGGTATGAGTAATTAGCGGTTAATAGTAATGCGCAAGTAGGAAGCGATAATGCATTTGGTACATCGCAGTCCGACTCAATCTTGATGGTACGCCCTTTATATGCAAATTAATTACACGCGCGGAGCGCTAGAGCAAGGCACCGCTCAATTCAGAGCGCTCGCCGATCTAATGGACGGAAATATACTCGTCTATACTGTACTCTTAATAAATACATTTAACGCTGAAAGTAAAAGCCTCGAAGTACTTCACCTAGATTTCAAGTAAAAATAATTAGAAACTAAACATTAGCAGATTACCTTTAAGCAAAGATTGGAGGGAGCCTAAAGTTGGAAAAATTTTATTAACGAGGGTAATTGTGGGCAGACTTTACGCGGAAACGCGCATATGAATCTGCGTGAACGTGGAGACCGGAAGCGAATGTCACTCGCTGATAGACGAAAAAT